>JANIJG010012303.1:0-26123 GCA_024611175.1 Megaceryle torquata
TTTTTTTTTTTGTTTTGCCGTTTTTTTTTTGGTTTTTTCGTTAATTGATTCCCATACCACCACCACAACCTTTCGATAAAAAAAAAAAAAAAGAAAAAAAGAAAAAAAAAAGAAAGCTGTCCACACCTTTCTAAATAAAAGTGACATCTTGGGTGGTAGCTCAGACGAGCAACTATAGGTTATTTTTACCAGGAGTTGCTGCTGATGTTGAGGGCAGTTGCAAGTAAACAGAGGTTACCTACTTCTTCTTTAGTTGCTATCTATCCTTAAAACAAAGTACCATGACAGCACAGCCTGTGTATTCTAACATGATTGAACATCATGCACCCAGAGATGCTCAGAGATGTTGTACTTGATACTTTGGAGTGCTCCAAATTTCTGGATGCTTTCTGAGACCCAACAGTGGGCACTCAGACTACTTACCTTTGCAAACTGGAGCCAGAAAGACCTCCTGCTCTAAAGGACCTGTCATCCTCTCTCAACACTGCTGCTGCAAGAGCATCTGGGAGAGCTGGAGCTGAATGGTGTCTGAGTCCCATGCAAACTGCCAAGAAGTGAACTCAGGAGCTCCCCAAAGGGCAGGTTTCTCCCTGCACAGACATCAGCTGGGCAGCCATGGGCAGGACTGAGGAAAGGAGAGGGGGCTCCTATGGACAGCTAATATACAGGGGTCCTAATTAACCTTTTTGCCTAGAAGCAGCTACATAGACGTATCATGAGGTCCTACAGTATGTGTGTAAGGTGAGAGTTTGGAGGAATTCCACCACAGAGGAATGGCCATGGTTGGCGGATGTCAAGGCATTGCAGTCCCCAGACACTACTGGTATGGGAGAAAAATGAAGCTACAGTCACATCTCATGCATGGATCTCTGCTCTGAAGAAAGAGGTTGTCATTGTGCACGCTTACTTTGTAGGAAATAATGGGTGTACAAGTAATTTTTTTTTCTCCCTCTCATGTAGCATTTATTACGTACCTGAATGTAGTCTGGCCTGTGTAACTCACAAGTATCCAATGATGTCCTCTTAAAGTGCAAGTCTTCCAAAATTCCGTTATCAGAGTCTCAAGATATAGAGAGATTATATCATAAGCAAGAAGGTCCAGAGCAAACATTGCAATGTAACGAACATTTGCTTTGGGTCATGTAGGAACAAGTCCAGAGGAAGGCCACAAAGATGATCAGGGGTCCTCAAAGGATGTCCCTTTGAGGACAGGCTAAACAAGTTGTTATTCAGCTTTGGGAAGGGAAGGCTCTGGAGACACCTTCTCGTGGCCTTTCAGTACTTAAATGAAGAGTGTCTCCCTTCTATAAGAGAGTACTTTTACACTATATGTATATGAGGGTGGTGAGGCTGTGAAACCACCCAGAGAGGTTGTGGATGCCCCTCCCTGGAAGCATTCAAAACCAGGTTGGATGGGGCTTTGAGTAACCTCGTGTAGTGGGAAGTGTCCCTGCCCATGGCAGGGGGGTTGGAACTAGATGATTTTTAAGGTTCCTTCCAGCCCAAGCCATTCTTTGCTTCTTTTATACAACTAGTATTAGAATGACTGCTTTGACCACAGGTGTTACAGCAGAGAGTTGAGCAATGAGTCAGAAGTCTCTCCTTTACAAGAAAAGACAGGGAGGAAAAAACAGTCCTTGGTAAAAAACATTTTTAAGAGCCAGACTCTGAGTAGTTCTTTAGTAAAGAGAACACAAACTAAAAAAGTAGGGTGTGAAGCATCAGAAGGATGGTTGCAAGAACAAAAAGTCAGCAGTGCTGAGCATTATAGATTGACAAAACCACAGTGTTTTTTGAGCATGGAAGATCAATATCATAGCTGAAAAGCAACTGAAAATGAAAACAAAAGCATGATATGTCTGGGGAGACAAGGAATTTACCAATCAGAGGGAGGGGCATTAATTAGGACATGCAAAGTAGAAAATCACTTAGAGACACAAAACCCATTAACATTGCATAGCTCCAAGCAAAATTCAAACAGTGGACACAAAAATAACACTTATAGACTGTCTGACACACATGGGCTACTGCTGTTGTGAAAGCAAAGCTTCGTTCTGCAGTGGCTTATGAACTATGGCAGTATCCCCCTAACTGCTTTTTGCTTATTGATGGGGAGGATAGCAACACTGATCCAGAGAAAGCAATGCACAAGTTTGAGCCCAGTACCCACACCACAGCAGGTGAAACCTCATCTGAGTTGACTGAGGTTTCAAGGCTTCTTATTGATGAAACATTTCTCACACATAAATAACATTAAAGAACTCAGGACAGTGTCTTCAGACTCCTCAGATGCAGTCACCAGGCACAAGACAGACTATCTGGTTGATGAAAGTTTCTAATAATTGTTCAAGAGAGAAGCCCTGCAATGCTGAACTGTGCTAGTGTGCCTGGAGTGAAGTCTCATAGCTCAATAAGGTGTCATGCACAGCTCTTAAATGGCTGGGTAGCTGGTAGACAAAGATTGTCTAACATTGCAAAAATAATGGAGTCTTATCACTACACAAATAGGACATTCCCTGGCAACTCCTAACTCAAGTATTTTGTTAACAAGCCAAGAAATACAAGGATGAAATGACTCCTATGATCCTGAGAACATGTAAAGGCTAATGTGCATTCCAGTATGGAAATAAAATCACTGACTGATGTGCACTTTACAGTTTTAAACAATTCTGGGTTGCTGAAAATCTCCAGTTATGAGTCTTCCATTTGACTCTAACTTCTTCCTGAGCACATCATCATGTGGAGTAGAAACCACCAAAATTACATACACATGAATCCCTTAAAGAGCAAATGCCTCAAGAAAATAACAGATACTGAGCTGAATGAAATTTCATGACACATACTGCTTTATTTCAGAGTCCAGCAAAGTTGTTTGGAAACATGCATGGACACATCCAAGAGAATCTGCTATGAAACAATGGAAAGTCATGGAGAAGAGGCAAGATACAGGGGTCCTTCCTTCGAGCAGCCCCTGCAGAAAGAAAACTTGTGGACAGTAGCATAAAAAGGTGTCTTGTTTTGGCCAGCGTAGTATAGGAAAATGGGGATTTAGACTATCACCGAAGATAACAAGCCTAAACTTTGTTTCCTAAATAGCATGAGAAGAACCCTTTAGCCACAGAAATCAGCCAATACTGACATTTGTGGCCAGCATTAACAGGAGTGTCAAATGTTTAGGCAGACAATATACCTGATGTCAAACAGGGCTACTATAGGTGAACAGGCAATTAGTAATACCTTGAACCCTCAAGGGTCACTTCATAAGCATCCTCAAAAAAATAGTCAAGAAGCTCTTTATTTATTTTTAGCTCTATATTTTGACTGGAAAACAGGGTAGGACCACACAATACATGCATGTGAAATGGATAAAGCTTCATGTTGCTTACATTCACAAGATTCCCACATCCACTGGTTGAGAAAGAAAGATAGGGAAGTGCAGCAGATGCAAGTGTTCCTCTGCCTTTGCTGTTTCCTAATTCATGTTGTCTGTTCTTTACTTATCCTGTCACATGATACAATGTTCTTGTGAGAGAGACTTGGACATGATCACACTGAGAGAGCACAGTATTTCAGTGGTAGTGTATTTTATCTCCCCTTTGGTTTTATTGATCAACCATTAGCTTCAGATGAAATGCAGCACTGTGATTTTGATTTGCTGCTGGAAGATGCTCATCTATGAAGCTTAATCTCTTTTGCCCTGAATTCATTCTTCAAGGTAGGTCTGAAGCTGGAGCTAAAGGGTTGGGAAGGATTGTTCCTCTGCCACATTAACATTTGTCTTTGTTATGGGTGTAACCATTAATGGTTCCGTTGTGGTATGGAGAAGTATTTGCAAGGAAACTTCTCACTCCAAGAAATGCTCTCCTATGCCTCCAGCCACTCAGGAGTAAAGCAGAGATTGTGCCCACACAGGGCTGCATTGCTCATTCCCAGGATGTTAGCAGATCTAAACGTTTTTGCTCAACTTTGACTTTAAAACAACTGGATCTTTCTTTCAAATGAAGCAAAACTGTTGCAGGAAAGATTCTTGGCAGCACTTTTTGCCCTGGCTTCTTGAGGAATGCACTTGCTTTAAAAAATGAATGAAAAACCAATGGCACATAAAACTGCCTTATGACAATGCTGGCAGTTCTACCAGTTTCTCATCCACCCACATTTACTAACCACTGTGCATTATGATAGAATTGTGACTTTGAAATGATAACCTCTGAGGATATGCTTTTTAATCCTCTGTACCTCATTTTCTACTTTAAGAGTATTGTGGAAGCAGTATTTGAATAGCGGATGCCGGCATTTAAATGTTTGCAGTGATTATAATATCCTACTAATAAAAAGTCCTTCAGCTGAGACTTTCTGGATTCTGACACTCAGAGTCAATGAGAACATTTTAGCCACCTGGACACCTGATATTTGCTACAGCAGGGAACAACGATCTCAGTATTTTCCAGCCAGCTTAGGCCCAGTGTGTGTGGAACACCTCAGCATTCCTTTGGCTCTGGAAAATATCCTATTATGGTGACTACTTAGGTATTCCTGCTTTATATCCCTTGGAACAGCAAGTATGATGCTTAGTATGGTTTTAAAAAAGCCTCCTGTGAAATATTTACGTACTTTTGGATGAATCAATTTTTTTTTTTCTCATCAACCAAACCAGTCTAAGAAGATAAAAATGTTCCTGCTCTAAACAGGAAAGTTTCAAGTTTTGTGGTGGAGAACGTCAGCACCAGACTTCCAACATGACATGCAGAGCTGAAGACCCAAATTACAGGCCACTCCAAACAAAATGTTTAAAAAGACAGCCGCTCCCCTCTTTTAAAAACTCCTTTGCATCTTTTTGGTTTCTTAAGAACACATTGTTAACGATGGTATTTTCCAACTGCATTTATCCAAGCCCAGCCTGATAAAAGCCAGGCAGGCAGCAGTACCCAGCTGCAGCTGGAAGTTGAGATTTGCTTGGGTAATGTCAGAGATGACTGCCCAAAGGACAGGATGGGTCTCCTTGCATAATCTCAGACTCATCGGATGTGACTTTCTCTAAGCTTTGCAAGCAGATCAAGCTTCAAGTATGATCTGCACTGATGGCTAGCTGTAGTTGCTCAGTATCTCTGAAAATCCCATCGTCCCTATGTACAGATAAGCTTAACTTCATACGTTTTATTTAGAACAACTGCTTTTTTAGATGAAAATCTAAAAGCTATCAGAGCATTTAAGACCAATAGTAAGATTTTCTCTCTTGATCATATTGTATTATGATCTCTTTAGCGGCACAAGACAAGCTGTACCTAAATAGCCTCTTGTTCAGTGGTGTGTCAAATGCAGAGAGCAGAAGAGGCTGAAACGCAAAGGCTACCACATGGGCATGCCAAACAGAAACAAGAATTTGACTGAAGCAGATATGCCTAGGTAATTATAGCCAGTGATCCATTATCCCTTCCCCTCTACCCCTCGCTAACTTAAGACATTTTCCCCCAGGTCAATGTGTGCAGGAGGTGGTCCCCACAGCCGTACCTGAGCTTTGGGACAACAGGGCATTTCTAATCTCAGGTCCACATGCACAGGGAGTTGGATTCTGCCCTTTGTCACAGGCAAACCCCTTTGCTAATGGGGATGGTCCAGAGGCCCTAACCAGCACCTGCATTATGTTGCTTGTTGCGTTGCTTCCTTGCAGTCATAGGCGCATTTTGGTGCATGTAATGGACTATTGGTGATTTCACTCCATGCCTCCCGAGACACCAAGTTGCTGACGACACTAATGCTAACGTGTGCCTTTCAGAAAGTCAGCCAGCCATCGTTGTTACGCTCACTGTTGATAGCTCGATATACTTGCTTTCTGTTCGGGTTCGTGGCCCGGAAATGTTGTGACCCAACCCAGGTGATCCTGCTCTGGCAGGGGAGTTGGACTAGATGATAGTTCGAGGTCTCTTCCAACCCCTATCATTCTGCGATTCTGTGAACCATTCATCCCTCCCCCGAAGAGAACGGTCGCGTTCACTGTTTTAATAGTGTAGATACACAATATTTACAAACGTCGCGTGTGCGATGGGGCGATACTGGATTTCCTTCAAAAACAAACAAAAAATAGCCATAAACCACACAGAAGCTGAAGCCCCTGGGGAGCGTCCGCGGCTCCGAAGACGGCGAGGAGCAGCTGTCCTCGCCGCGCTGGCACCGGGGCGGCCCGAAGGCTCTGCCGCCGGCACCACGGCTCCCCTGGACCACTCCATGCTCCACACCGCTGTGGGGCCGGAACACAGGGTCGGCGCGGAGAGGCGGGCCAGGCCGGCGGCGGGCCTGGCGTGGCGTGCCGCCTCTCGGCTGTCCCCGCCCCCCACCGGTTTGGGCCCAGCCCTCCCGGCGGCGGGGCCAGCTGCGGCGCTGTGCCATGAGAGGCTTTAAACGGCAGGTGCGGAGGAGCGAGGCACACGCGCAACCGGCGGCTGCTGCGGCCCGGCGGTAGCGGCGGGCGCCTTTCGGCTCGGTGGGACCCGCGGCGGAGCGGAGCATGTCGGTGGCGACCGGGGGCAGCGAGGCGGCAGCGGGCGGTGGCGGCGGGAACCGCGTTTTCTTCCAGAGCCCCCGCGGCGGCGGGAGTGGCGGCTCCTCCGGCGGCGCCTCCCGGGAAGACTCGGTGTCGGCGGCAGCGGCGGTGGTGCAGGTCCAGCAGCGGCGCCACCAGCAGGGGAAAGTCACGGTGAAATACGATCGGAAGGAGCTGCGGAAGCGGCTGGTGCTGGAGGAGTGGATCGTGGAGCAGCTGGGGCAGCTCTACGGCTGCGAGGTGCGGGGCCGGGGTGGTGGGGTCCCCGGCGCGGCTGTCGCCGCCGCAGTCCCCCCCGCCCGCCGCTGCCTCCCCCACCCCAAGTCGCGTTTCGGCTGCGAGCAGGGGAGAGCTGTCACTGCCACCTCCAAATGACATTCCCGACCCGCCACCCCCTTTCTGCTGCCGCCTCCGCGGTGTTCCCTATCCCGCGGAAAGGGTGTCCCCCTTTCCCCAAGGTGAATGGGAGGGGACCGCCCTATGGGGACAGGCACACACCGAGCGGTCCCTCGCCTCTCGGGGGTGAGCCGGCGGCTGAGGCAGTGCCGGGCGGCGCTGGGTTCCCGCGGCTGTGCGCCCCGGGGCGGTGTTTGGCCGGGAGCCGCTGTCCTTGCAGCCCCCCAGGGCGGGGCGGGCCGGGACGCAGAGGCGCCTTCTCTGGGCTGGGAGGTGTCGGTCCTCGTTGGACGCCAGCTGGGCGTGCGCCTGGGTGGCCGCCGGGCTGGAGGGGAGAGCGGTGTGCGCTGCGGAGTCGGGGGGAGGAGGAGGCGGGGGCTGTGCGGAGGCGGCTGTCGTGGAGGAAGGACTCCGGTGCGGGTACGGTCCCCGTTAGATTGTGGTTTTGTATTACCCCGACCTCCAGGAGCTGCGTGGATACTGGCCAGAACATTTCAGTGAGCAGTTAGAAGATCGTTAGGATAAGAATCAAAAATACTGAGGGGATACTAAAAAAAACCAAAACTGTAAGATACTGTAGGTCTGCTGTTTGATTTGTAGATAACAACCTCGCGTTTCTGTTACTCTGGGCAAAAAAACATGAGTGTTGCCAGAATTCATCATCTTTGGCAGAGGACAGGTAGGTGAGCGGGAGGTTTTTTCAAGATTATTCAGAGGAATATGAGAAACTGCTCCCTTCCATCTAGAGGTGACAATGTTCTAAGTAAAGCAACCATGCGTACTTGGTTTTGTCAAAGCTTCATCAGAAATGTAGACCTTCTAGTCCTCAGAGGATCCTACTTCCCTCCCATGTTGGGTATTTATTGTTATAAAGGATCAAAATGTTAAGTCTGAACTGGGGTTCTTGCATACTTTTCCCATAAGTAGTCTGTTTCATTTTTATTAGAGACTTCTGAAATGAGATTTGTTGAAGCCAAATGTGAATTTTGCAGCTAACATCTCTAGGGCTAGCATCTCACTCCAGGCCTCCTGGGTATTTTGGAGCTGGGAAGGTAAGAGCTGACAGTCCCTGAGGTGTAGGTATCTCAAGTGGATGTGAGTGCCTAAATAACCATACCTGAATATCTAGCACATACTTAATACAAATGCTTAAAGAAACTTCCTTTCATCTCAAACCAGTTTATCAGCAAATTTGTCAGGAAGACTTGTCACATGCACTTTTTTTATGAGGGCAAGTTAAACCTCCTTAACTGTTCATATCCAGAAAGTAAGGGAAATAAAGATAGAAATGGAAATGGGTGAAAAGTAAGCAGTTGTTACTCTTCCTCTTGGTGTGGTATGCCTCTCCAGTCTCATCATGTGTTGCAGCCACACAGTCTGTAGGCTGCAGGGATTTTTCTGAGGTTAGAAGTGCTTACAACTGTTTGCACAAGTGGATGATTTTGTGTCTGCGTGAGCTGACAGTGTAGTTCATAGCTGGCCTACTGTGTCCATTGCCTCCGATTTGACTCTTGTTCCAGAAACACCAGGCTTGTTTGGACCATGTGCTCTGTTTTTTGATACACACAAGTGTAGTCACTCTGTACTTGAGAGTATCTGATATATGGGACCAGACAAAGGTCTAAAACAACTAACACTGCTCTTCATGGTATCCAAATAATTGGCAGGTTAAAAAAAAAAATCTCTTTTCCTGGTTATGGTTGCTGCCCCTGACTGAAATAGGTCTGCCTTAGAAGAAGGATGGCCTATTAAGATGGGGACCATATATGGATATATAAATTTTTTTGATAATCTGGTTTGTAAGGTGACTTTTAGGGGGGGAAAAATAATTTGCTACAGCAGATGAAAATGTGTTTATCTTTGAAGGTTGAGGGCAAAACGTTTTAAGTTGTCTTCTGCTGCTCTTTGCTGTTGTGAATGAACTCTATGCAGTGTCAGCACGGATGACAGTAGTGAAAAGGTCAAGCAATTAATATGCTATCAGAATAAAGTTGAAGATGCATGATAAGCATAGTGATTAAAGACAATAGCAATTTAATTCAAGATGCTTTGCTTGAATCTGCTTGAATTACTTTTAGGCTTACAGATGTAGCTTTCAGGCTGAAACTTAATCACCTATGCAGACAGTTAATAAGCCTGTCTGAAGGCAGGTGGGGGAGGGAGGAATTGCTTGCTTTAACACCCATAGAAGATCTACTGTAATTTCCAGATGTGATGACACTTAAGTTCTGAAACAAAATCTTCTATAAGGTCAGAAATAGGCATCAAATTGCTAATCCTAGAAGAGGTAACCAGTGTCAGTGTTTCATCGCTGCTCTGTTCCTAAGCAGCAGTGCACTCCATTCCTAGGAAGAGCAGAAATAAGTAGAGGGCTCTTGCAGTGCTCTGGAAGTCTACAAGAAGACCTGGTGTCTCTGTGGGACTGCATAAATGTAGTGTCTGCTCACTGTTTTTCATTTAAATAATGTTTTCTATTAAAGTATGCTGAGATTCATCAGTAAGTGGATACTTGCAGAAAGACTCTAGTCAAAGGTAAATGTGTATTCATAGTCTCTCAAGTACTTGCAAGGTAAGTCAGGTATAAGCCTGTCTTGGCTTGGCAACAAAGTTTAGGAGATGAGGTTGGGAAGTAAGGAGATAAGTTTGATTGTGTTCTTTTACTAGTGGATCTTGTCTTCAGCAATAGTTTAATTTTAAAAATTGGATGCCAAGCAGATAATGGAGTTGGGGGGGAGGGGTTTAGAAGGAGCTCTTGGAGACTGTTTTTAATGTTGAGCACAGATTCATAATACAAAGATCAGCTTTGGAAAGGTTACTTCCACGTGATGCAGACTTTACCATTCAGTCAGGGTTTTATCCCTAAAGGTTACTAAGGTAAAAAACTTTAGTAATACCAGAGACTCTTAAGCAAGATTTGTTTGTCACTATAGCCTCTCAGGATAATGTGCTCAGGTCAAGTGCTTCGGCTGGGTGTTAGTCTGGCTGGCTGTTCTTGGAACTACTTCATTAAAGAAAAGTGAAGTTATGTAACCTGTTTCTTCTAGTTTCTGTGAATGCTGGAATTAAGGTTGTGGTCATAGATTTGTGTTCTGAAAATGCAGTGCCTTAACTGCAGGATCTCAACTGACTTCAGTGTTGACCTGTACTAGGTATCTTGTTTATAAAAATAGT
The DNA here is from genome assembly GCA_024611175.1 of Megaceryle torquata. NCBI lineage: Eukaryota > Metazoa > Chordata > Aves > Coraciiformes > Cerylidae > Megaceryle > Megaceryle torquata. Next base: position 10,106 of record JANIJG010012303.1, read on the forward strand.
TTTTACACAGGTGCTTCATGTTTTGGTTGAAGTCCATTATTGGTTAAGGATTGCTAAATAATGCTATACAGAACAACTTGCATCATCACTCTTCATTCACTAATAGCAGTGTGTGGTTCAGCATGAAAGTGATGATAGTCTAGTATTCCAGATGTGTGATGAATGTTGTGTGCACCTGCTCAACTTGTACAACTTTTATATATATTTATATAAAACGTCAATCCTGGGACCATTTACCCCCACCTCTCACCAGGAAGATATTTTGAAAGATTCGCCCGTCCTGCTCATTTATCTGTCCCCAGCTCCAATACAGGAATCCCACAGCCAGCCAAACCAGGTATGCGTTTGCAACCTGCAAACGTCGCTTACAATTCACCGGGGCTCCTCAATAACCCTTCGAACAGTACCCACCCGCCTCTCAATTTAAGATGGCTTTAAAACCAGAAAGCGAGGCGTCCCCCAGAGACTACCAGAAACACTGCTACCGCTTCTCGCCCGAAATCTTAATTTTGCAGACGAAACCGAGTTCTGCTACTTAACATAGAGCTGTTAGCAAATAATCGGGTCTCACCTATAAAGGAGATGGCCTCAGGGAAGAACTGAGACAGATTTTGGCTCCAGTGGTCAGAGATGGGGATCTGCTTGTATTTGAATTCGCCGGCGTTTTCAAAAAGATTAGGCAGGTTGGGGGTAACATTCAAGATGTATTTTATGCCAAATTCTTCTAAAACGTCCAGATTAGTGGAGTCCTTGGCACAGCCTAAGTAGAGGTAGGGTAAAATCTCCACCGGGAAGGAAGGCTGGTTGTTGGAGAGAGGGCTGCCATCCGAGTCGGTGGCACTATTGGGGTCTCTGTCAATGTCAGATTCAACATCTGATGAGGAATCGGAGCTGATTCGGAGGCCTCCCAAGCCCAAGACTGGCAAAGTTGGAGAGCTGCTGCTACACGAACTGTCTAGGTTAGTTTCGCAGTGCAGGGCGAACTCGGCCTGGAACTTGCTGAAACCACCTGGGGAGAAAATCGGGGGGAACGCAACCTGATATAAGATGACAAGCCGATTTACTTCCCTGGTACAGCCCTGTCTGCAAGAAGCATCTGTTTCCCACCCTCTCTAGCTCCGGGGAAAAAAAAAAAAAAAAGTCATACTCTCACGCAGACTACATCTAAAGAAGGTTTAGGAAAATCGCCCGCTGAGGCGGAGGGCTCAGCACATTCAAGATTAAAGCTCTGTGACGCTTCGCCCTGCGGGGACCTCTGAAGAGATGTCTCAGCAGCAATTCCTTCTGCTGTCCCCAGCTCATGCCGGGATTCCCGTTAGCCCTTGTCCTCCCCACGCTACTACAACGATTCCCGTCCTTGAGGTCTCCAATTTAAGCAAAGCGAGGAGAGGGATGCTGGGGTTGGGGGAAAACCTGTCCGGGTCGAGTGTCCTCTTGTATCAACGTGCAATACGCGGTGGGACGTTGCAGACACCCCCCTCCCTTCCCCGGGCAGAGAAGCCGCACCGCCGAGCCGCGGGGCTCGCCTCCTCGTCACCCACAGGCCCCCAAAGCAGGCAAGCAGCCAGCGATCTCTTCTACCAGCCCCGGGCGACCCTTCTCACCTTCCAGATAAAACGCCTTGCAGCCTTCGTCTTTGAGGCGCTTGAGAAGCAGCCCCAGTACAGACTCGCCGCCCGTGTTCTCATTCCAGTCGCGGCTGTGCTCGTCGTACAACACCACTGTGTCTGTGCCGCACCGGCGAGCGAAGCGCTCCCGGTCCTCCTCACTGCTGGAGACGAGGGAGCGCAGGGGCAGGTTGCCCTTCTGAAGCCGCCGCAGCATGATGCCGGGGATGGCCACGTTGATGGCCGACTCGATGTGGGACGACTCGTATAACTCCTGCGGCCGGCAGTCCATCAGCAGCAGCCGGTCGTTGCCCATCTCCAGTTGCTCGTTCAGCCACGCCACGGATTTACTAATCGCCATTTCCGACGCGAAAGGGACGGGTCTGAACGTATCTAGCATGAGGAAGGACGGGGGGAGCGGAGCGTGCTCTGGAAGCGCCCCTCTGTCTCACAGAGACATGCGGCTGGATCGGCGGGCGAGCTGCACCCCTCCAACTCGAGACAACTTATCTCCCTCCGCCCCAGGAAAATGAATCACGCAGTCCCCCCGCGCCGCCTCCCCCACGCCGGGTGGCGATGGAGTCACGGGGAGGGAGAAGGAGCCCCAGCGTGTATGTGTAAGTGTTAGCGTGTGTGTGTGCGCGCGTCTGTGCCTGCGTGCGCACAGCCAGCTTGCCCAGTCTCCTCTTTTTTTTTTTTTTGTCAATGAATCCCTGAATGAACCTGCCTAATCGCCGCTGCAGCCCGAGCCCTTGAGCTTTTCCTCCGCCCCGAGTGAATGAAATCCAATTAGCCTGCCGCCGAGCGGGGCTCCCCCGCTTCAGCGCGGAAACCCAGCAGAGGTGGTGGTGCTGCTGCTGCCGCCGCTTCGCTCTCCTGCCCGCCGCCGTGAGCAGCAGCAGCAGCAGCGACCCTCAGCCGCGGCCCCGCACAGCCCAGCAGCTCCTCAATGGGTACAACCGCGGGACGTCTCAATGGATACATTCTCCGGCGCAGCCAATGGGGGCGCGCGGAAGGGGCTGTTGCCGCGGCGACGGGCCGGCTGGAACAGGTTGTGTTGATGAATCGTTAATGAGTTTGTCATTCACAAAAACGGAAAGGAATTTCCGCTCCGGATAAGCCGAGTGCAAACAAGCGGCAGCCGCGGCGCGGCGGGCGGGGGCAGTGGGGGCAGGTGAGGGGGTGCGGCCCTGGGCACCAGTCGCGGAACTGGCAGAACAAAAGGCACCTTTTCTCTCTCTCTCCGTATTTTCTCTCCCTAAATCTGACGGCCGGAGCAGTTGGCCTCGTTCACCCTAATTCTTCAGCACTGATCGCGGCCCGGCTTTTCATGAGAGCGTTCCGGGAATCCCATTTTTAGGGAAGGCGGGCAGCCTGTGTCCTTAGCTGATCTCTACACGGGTGAAGGGTAAACCCCGAGCTAATCTCTTCCTACGATGCCCGACTCTATTCGCTTCACTAAACGCAGCCGGGGAGCCGGCGCTGCCTCGGGAACAGCCTGGGGGGACAGCTAAAGCCCGGCAGGCTACCCCGAAAACGTAACCAGGAAAAGCGGCCCGCCTTGGCGTGGCCGGCCCCTCCAGGTAGCCGGGAATCGAACGGCACTCGGCTCGCTGCGGCATGGGGCCGCCGCCAGCGCGGAGCCTGCAGCCACCCCCGGCGGCGCGGGGAGCGCCACGACCGCCGCTAGCACGGCAGAGCCCGGCCTGGCGAGGCCCCTCGCACCTGGGGGCCCCACGGCCGCCACACCGGCTCCTTCCGGGGGGAATTTGCGGGTGGAGCCCCGCTGCCGCCGTCTAGCGCTTCCTCCCGGCACCGGACAGGCGGAAGGGCGCTGCGGTCACCGCCGCATCGGGAGGGGGGGGTGGGGGCGAGGCTGCGGGACCGGCGGAGAGGCGCCAGGGTAGTTGGGGCCATGGGGCACCGGGCAGAGCGGCGCCGGGGGGCCGATGGAGCGGGACCGGTGTGCTGGGGGCGCGGTGAGGCCGGAGGCTGAGCCGGGAGGGGCTGTTTCAAGGTGCGGATTAGCAGATGAGTAAGTGAAAAGCGAGGAGCGAAAATAAATCGGGAGAAGCCTGGCCTGAATGCTATTTCCGTCGCCAACATCTGCTTGGGAGCAAAATTGTTCTGAAGAGGCTAATCTCGTTTACACTGCTGCTGTGCTTCAGGGTTTATTATTTTTAACCCCATCTGAAGGAGGTTTCTTAGGTAGCAAGTAGCTGGAGAGTGTTGACCCTTGGAACAGATAGTGGCATGGACAGTTCTGTGTGTTCTGCACAGCAAACATCAGTGATGTTAATTAAAGTTGGCACATCAGTCGCTGTAGTTTCAAGCAAGGCTGACACCCAGATGGCATTAACAACATCATCCCCTCATCCCCATCAGGGATTTCGAGACAATCCCTGCTTACTACCTTTTTCAAAAGCTTGAAAGTGGGACTGAACTGTTGCACAAACCTTGCACTGCACCTGAGCAGTGGGATTTGGCTAGGCTGATGTGCACCATGCACCTTATCTTGCCACTCAGTGGGGGCAAATTGTCCAGTTCACCTTGCCCACCATGGTCCTGCCATCTCTCATGACAGTTTCCATGCTGTTCTTACTAGGTGCTTCATTGCTGTTCAGCTCTGTGTATTTAGGGTACAATGTTTAAATGTTCAGAGCAGTGACAGATCAAAGCGGGATCATTTGATTTTTATTTATTTCTTGATATTTTTTCTCCCCCTCTGAGCTATATTTAAGTCTTTTGTTTTCATCCATGTTAGAGATCAGGCAGGATAGCAAATTCTTTGGGGCCGGCACTGTTGGTCACTCCACATTAGTATGACAAATAACTCAGTACTGGTAAAATGAATAATCAGGCCATAATGCAAGTACTGCTTTCTTTTATCCCCCCCCCCAATTGGCAAATTGTCATTGTATTTGTACTCTATCCTTCTTCTTAAGCATATAAGATCAACTTTTGTTCAAATTTCAGAAATTAATATAACCCAAACCTCAACCTCAGGCTTAAGAAATTAAAAGTTAAGGAAATGGAAATTCTGTAAGGCATGGACAACTGAAATAGAAATTCTCAAACCAGCCCAGTTATAATTATCTCTTAAGGTGAAGTATAATGTGATGCTTATCATACAACCATCTCTAACATTTCTTATTACTCATTTATTCTAATAATAACCTGAATTTTTTATGTTAACCTTCATCCCAACAGGAGCCACAGCCAGAAGAATCCTCAAATGATCAGTTGTCACTGAAGTGGTTAACTTAGAAAACAAGCAGAAAGATTTTTGTTAAACTATAGTGAATGTGACCTGAAAATTAAAAACAGGGGCAATTTCAGTATAATATTGTGACAATTCCCAGCAAGCTTGACAGAATGATAAATACAGTTTGTTCCTTGTTATCATTAATTAACATGGTTCTTTGGGGTTACATCGTACATTGATTACATTTTTAAAAATGAAGATGCACAGAAAAACATCAGCACAGTGCAGAGTTAGTATTTAAAAAAAAATAATCAGAACAAGCCCCAAATTACTTCCATCAAACTCTTCCATATTCATATAAGGTAAACTTGCCTCTCTGATGACTAAAATATTTTAGGAAGAAAACATTATTATCTTCAGGCCATCTTCAGTGATGTTTCATGGCAGTGGCTTAAAATAAAAATCTTAGTCATTCAATATTTTAACTGAAAGCTACATATTATGCAAGCAGTTTATCAAACCCATTGAGATACCTGCCTAATAGTAATGCAACCATAAATAATTATATCATTTAAAGAGATTTTTATCATTAGTAACTGTCAGATCTGATTGAAATGTAATGAGCATTAAGGTTAAGTATATGAAGGCTATAAAATGTTAGATGAAGCTTGCTCAAGAGAGTTGTATTTCCCAAGCGGAGCTGGGGCAGAGACTTCTAATGATGATGGCTATATCCAGGCTCTTTGCATGGTAGCGGTCTGAGTGTGGCATTTGACAAGCTGGGAGCCAGGCAGGAGATTTTGCTCTGCAGCAGAGTTTAACAAGTAAAATAGAAATTACACCCTTTGAATTTGTAGTGATTCCTCCGTCAGCACTCACAGAATCACAGAATGTTAAGGGTTGGAAGGGACCCTGAAAGATCATCTAGTCCAACCCCCTTGCCAGAGCAGGACCACACAGGAACACATCCAGGCAGGTTTTAAAATGTCTCCAGAGAGACTTCACAACCCTTCTGGGCAGCCTGTTCCAGTGCTCTGTCACCCTCAGAGAGAAAAAGGTTTTCCTTCTGTTTCTGCATAATCTCTTATGCTCCAGCTTGCCCCAGCCAAACAGCTCTAAAGGAGAGTGAAAACTACATGGCACATTGTTTTCTTTGTGTCTGCATGCATGTGCTCACTTTTCCTCTCTCTGAATCGTGTTGTCCTGTCAGTCGCTGAGAGATGCAGAAGCGTATTCAGTTAACCACGGTACCACAAGCTTTGTCAGAGACCAGATCTACAACTCAAGCCTCACTAGAAGGCCACTTATCTCTCAACTTCCAGAAGTTTTTATAATATCTAGGCAGTAAGAAGAGCCTATTCCTGTTAACCATGATGCCTTCATTCACCCAGTCACTGTCAAGAGTTAGCTTTTGAACCCTGAAATGTTTATTACTGAGTAGGTTTCATTTTATTTTAGTTTGGTTTTATATCTCCCTGGCTGCACACGAAACCTCTTCACAACAGCTCAAAGATTATTCATCACAAAAAGCTTAGTTTGCTGGCTTTTGGAGCATAAACCTTTTGCTTATTCTTAGCATGTGCAGAGGCCTGAATAGATCACCATGAATGTTTATAACCTGAGCTTGCCTTGGCCAGAGATGCAGATACAGAGGACAAAGAGTCTCACATGTATTATGGAGATTAGAGTTCAACATTGATTTGCCTGATTCCTTCATATTTCTCCCTGTAACAGAAGCCATGGTCCTGAATTAGGCAGACCGGTTATCTATGTCGTGTAATGGGAGTGAGAAGAACCAAAAAGGCAGATATTTATGAAACCAGGCCAACTGGGCCACTGTGAGATGCCTTACAGCCTGGTATACTGAGGTAGTGATGAAGAGGAATCCTCAGGAGGCTAAGTACTGATGAAGTTTCTTCTTGAATTTGACTTCAGGGATAGGAATGTTTTTTTCCTTACCTAAGTGTTTTCTACCTCTAAAGAATCAGGTTCATGCCTCTCTTCTACTTATTTTGGAGCAGAATTTTATATGAGCTTGTCCTACTATAAGAAGATGAGGTCTAAAATAGGAAGGGTTTTTCTGCTTATTTGGTCAGGCCTTTCCCATGTTTCATCAATACATATTTACAAAAACGGGGACTCTAGCTTCAGTTTTATGATGAAATGAATCAAATTGGCAGAGACATCTTCTGTCTCTGCACTGTTTGTTGTTGGGTAAATGAAGTACACTCTGAGTTTGCCTGCTGGAGAAGACCAGGGAGCATGAAGCATGCTGGCATCAGGATTTTGGTTGAGATGCCAACTCATGTCTGGAATTGCAAGAGCTTTGAAAACATAGAGAACACAGGTTTCTCCACTAACAGGTCACACAGGCATGAATTTTGCTCATCTTGATTGTCAGCTTTGACTGAACCAGCAGATGCCTGTGATTCAGCTAGGAAATCATTCCGGTTTAGATTTCAGAAGTTAGATGTTCACATTTTAGCTAGGTATTTCTTTTTATAATCAATTTCAGGGGGGCTTTAGAGAGGACAAACTGCACTCTGGAGCCACTCAATTCCCTTCACTGTCTTTGAAAGGTGCCTAACGTAACCGGACCTTACTTTTAGGTGCTTACCGTACAGTCTGTGCTTCTCACTTCTAGGTTTATATGCAAGCTTCTCTCACGGTTCCTTTTAATTTCAGTAAAAGTAAGAATTAATGATCTATCTATGTTGGCTTATGGGAATGGTCTGTTTGAAAATAAAAACACACAAACCATGCTAGACCAAACTGGCCATTAAGTACAGTGCCTCTGTTGCAAAATTGGTTAATGCAGGGTGCCTCAAAGGAAGAACATAAGTGCTCTATAAAGCATTTTATTTGTTTTATGTAAAACACAAACAATTTATGGAAATGGAATTTAACTATTATTCAATGTCCAATTATTCAGATCTAAAATAATTCCTAAAGTTGGAGAAATAAAACACTGAATGACTCCATTTAGGAAATCCTTTTGAGTCAAGTGTTTTCCTTGAAACAGCAAATAGCTGGATGACCTCAAGCACATACTTAATTGTGCCTTGTAATAAAGTAATTCAATTAGCAATTACTTAGGAATGATGCTTTGAAATACTTAACAGCTACTACAAGCATGCGTTTACTCAAGAAGTTTTGTTTTCTTTTGACATCTTGTAGCATAATCTAAGTTCCCTTCTGAATGTAGCTCATACATGAGTTCTCCGAATGGTTTTTCAGGGTGTGCAAAGGTGAGCAGTTTTGTTTGACAGCAGGTCACTAATGGCTGTACGGTTCTCCTGTTTTAGAGCATAAAAACTAAGCTTGCAGGAGGCCAGCACAAGGCACACATTTAGCCAGGTTCACAGTGTATTGGCCAAGCACACAGGCCAGCACTCTAATGTTTTTGTTTGGGTTTTTTGGCCAGGTATTGCCATTGGAAGTTGCAGTTTTGGTGGCACTGACCTGTGTATCACTGTGTTTTACATTCTGCTGGCAACAGAAACATAACGTAGGTGGGCAGCTCTGTTTTAAAAATAATAAGCATGAAGAGAACAGAAGTCTAGGTGCATGCATACTTTTCTTATAGTTAATTATTTGTTAATTTGAAAGCTTTCAAATAAAAACGGACTGTATAATGGGAAAAAAAAGAGAAGCAGACTAAATTTTAAAAGTGAGACTGAGACTCACATTGTATAAAAAAATACTGATACACTCTTGACTTTGGTGGCAGTGATTAAATGAATAAATTAGCTTACTAGTTGGAATACACATTGATATGGTTCTGTTACCTTAGCTGATAAAACCAGCAACTCCTATTCAAAAGTTCTGATCCATGATCCAGTAATGTCATGCTATTTTTATAGGGACAACAATGTGCTTATATTATTTCTTTGCCAATACTAAAGAGTTCAGTAGTGCCCAAAGCACATTCTCCTGTTTTGCACGCTGGTGTGTTTCTTTGTGCTGTTGCCTGCTGTTCAGGGGCAGCCTGCATCATGCTATATTGGGCACATGCATCACACCAGATGAGGCTGCTGAAAAAATGCTATAATCTCTTTAGTGCTGCCCACTTTGATGTGCGTGGAAGGGCTTACTAGGCACTAACATGTGGGCTTACCTATGGAGGCATTAGTGCTATAACTAAAGTATGTTCCTTCAATAGCACTGTCCCATTTTCATCCCCTTGACTCATCCTACAAGGAAGGAAACCTGACAGCATCAAGCAAGTGTAGAAAGCAACTCTGTCTTCCCAACACTAAAGATTTATTTCCCTCTGTGTTTCCAAAGTCCCTTGCTCCTAAATATCTCTTTTTCTGAGGAATAAAGCCTGCCCCTGGGGTGACTGAAGGTTTGTTCCAGACTATGAAAAGAGTTAAACAAGGACTGTGCTTTATACAGTGCAGGGTAAATCAGCTGTGCAGATATCAGAGCAGGGACAGCAAATTACATAAGAAAAATATCTTCATCCTGGGACAGGCATATTCAGGAAAAGAAATGCTGTGCAATTATCTTATATTCTGTTTCCAAAGATAGGCAATTAGGAGTCCAACCAGGCATGAACTATTCAATTTCCACTGTCTGTTTTTTCTATGGCTACTGGAATGTGTCCTGAGGACCCCATGGAGTCGAGTACACATTTTGGCTCCAGGATGTCAGAGAGGTAGTGACATGGACAGATACATGTCCTGGCACCTGCAATTAGGACATCTACTTTACTTTTCACAGATGAAAAGTCCTTCATGGGGACCTCTTCTGGGCCAGGCAGGACCTGCCCCAAGTCGGGTAGATGCATTGACAGAGGCAAGAGTTTCCTTATTACTGAGTGGGAGTTTCCCTGGTGACCTGCTGCTGTCAAAGAGAGTTTGGTAGAAGCTTTTTGAGGAGGAAGCACCAAACTGATGGCCTGACTTAAGTGCTAAAACATCCTACTCTTAAAAAAAGGGGCTTAAATCGCATGCTGAACTTGAAGGACCAGTGGAGTTGCTGGCTTCCAGGGAAGAGCGTATGACATAAGTCTATGTCCTGTGGTCCAAGGACCTACCTTTCTGGTTTAGTTTGATACATTTTGCACCCATCCCCAAATAAACAAACAAGCAAACCCAAAACAAGACATAAAAAGAAAGCTGCCAAACAGCAGTGGTCTCAAGGGGTTAGTCATAACAACTCCTAAATCCTGCAGATCAGCCTGGTAATTTCTTTTTGTCTGGAAGCTCAAGAGACTTTGGTTGGTGTGAGAGGGAAATCATATGGTGTAAATAGGACAAATGGGGAAAGGATAATGCCCTAAATATGGAGCAATATTAAAAATGTCTTTGGCAGCACTGGGCTGTGCACATTACTAAGAAATTGTATATTTAAGATGTAGAATCCTTTTGAAAGGCATAAATCTCAAGATGGAGCCAGAAATGGATATGGCAGTTATTTATTCATCTTTGATTCAGTATTTAAGAGCTTTGCAATATACAACATGCATTGGAGACTGAATGTGTACAAGTGTTATCTCTGCAAATGTTGACAAGAGAATTACTGCTAAATTTATCCTTGCTTTAGTATGCTTAGATATCTGTGAGGACTTAATAGTAGAACTGTCCCATCCAAATACCAAGTTGTTACTTGCTATGTCAGAGCATAATGATTACAGTACCGTTCATAGTCACATTTTATGTTACTTGTTTGGTACATTATTGGCATGACCATACTGCAAAGCTAAATTATATTAAGTTACTCCTTTCTCTGAAAAGTTTTGTAGTATAGCTGTAAAATACAAACCATTTTCATGAAGTTTCCTATTCTGGCTAAACCATGCACATAAATCTGTGTTCAAGTGTTCACAAGAGGTTGTTGTAGAGGTACCTACATCCCTATGCTTTCCAGGGATACATGGGAGCCTCCCTGCTCTTTTTTAGAGGTTTTCTCTGGTAACTGTTACAAATGTTGATTTGTTATTTTGGTTTTGCTTGTAATCTCATTTTGCACCAATCTGCTTCATCTCATGTGGTGAGCCCATCAGATCAAAGGAGTTAAGCTTTTCTAGACCACAACTGAATTTGAATGGAAAGAAGCCAGAATTGTGCAGGAAGCAAGGACCAGGGTTCATCAGTGCCCTCCTCCTTTTCCAGTCTGCACAAGGTCAGTGCCTCAGCACAGGGTTAGAAGGAGCTGCCTGGAGGGGAGCACTGTCCTGCAGATAAGAAGGTTAATGGTCAGCTGTATGTAGTAACTGGATTGGAAGAGGTAAGCATTACACAGCATGGAGAACAAAACTGAGTAGGTTGTAGGTACAGTTGTTTCTGTATTTTGTGTCAGCAAGGAAAATCCAGAAGACCATGGCCAATCACAAGTAATCCCAGCCCTGCCCTTGTATGGGACTTAGGCAGATTTTCAGCAAGCAGCACTACCATTTTTGCTTGCTTCCTCTGTGATAGGTGGGCAGGATCCGAAAGATATAGATCATCCCATTTGTTTTTTGTGGTTTGGTTTTTTTTTTTCCTGAGTGAAGCGTAATATTACTGAATCAGGGAAATCACATTAGGATTACGCTAGCGATGATGTATCCTATATGGTTAGGTCTTCAGATATGTAGAGGAACACTCATTGAGTCAGCCCTGCAATTTTTGGTGGAGTGGGTCTATTCTGGTGTGTGGGTGTTCACAGAACAATTACATAAGTGTCAGGGTAGCAAGGAACTTCTGACATTTCTGGCATCTTAACTGAGTTCTTTTCAGTCAAAAATACATTAATTGTTGCTCTCACATTAAACACACATCATTGCTTTAACTGGATTTGGGGGGCATTTTTTTTAAGCATCAGTTGTCAGGGAAAGATATTGGAGCAGTTCTATTCTTGAGAAAACAAGAGGTTTTTTGCAGTTAGAGTGAGAGGAACATTTATGAGAACTGTTTTAAATCATGTAAGAGAGTGTGAAAGTTGCTATGCCATATGCCTGGATTTTACTATGGTAAAGCTAATTACTGTCACTGAATGCGAGGGCCCATCAGCTATTTCATCATCACACCCACCCTCAACACCTTTTAATTTTTTTTCTTTCTTTCTTTTTTTTTTTTTTTTTTTTTTTGTTTTCTATTTTTTTATTTTTTTTTTTATTTCGTTTTGGGGATGACGAATGATATAGCCGCCTTCAAACTAACACTTGAAATTCTCTATGGCCTATATTCAAGGTGAGTAGGTTTGGTACTCCACAGAAGCATGGTAGAGTAAATTACAAGGCAACTGCTTTTCTATATGCATTACTGAGGGAAAGAAGAACTGTTTTGTCTCCCAAGAGCAAGATACCAAAATTAGTCAGACTAGGTCAGTATCCAAATGGCATTTTCTGAGATATATTTTCCAAAGTCTGTGAGAGAGAAAGGCTCTGTTACATCCTCTGCGAGTTCAGAGGGAGAACTAAACCTACCAGCACCTGCTTGTCCACATGCAGCACATTATCTGTGTTAACAAGTCCTTACCAAGACTGGAAGTATATAAGGTGAGGACTCTGCTAGTGACATTATATGGTGAGGAGTCACTGGGATAACCTGTATTCTTTGAGCTCTAACCAATATATTTTTTTTGTGGGGAATATTCCTAATTAGTGAGGACAACTTCAGCCTGGGTGTTCTGGCTTAATGACATGTATGTTATACCAGCTCAGACTCTTAGCATAAGGGGGTACATTTTATTACTTATCTCTGAAATTAGGAGACTAAAAGTTTGAATCTGAAGTCACTGCAATCATTCAGTTGCTTCTTCAAAACTTAGAAAATTCTGGAGATCTGTAGCATAAATCCCTGGCCTTCTATCACTCACAGCCTGGTGGACTGAAGGGATTCATTGTTCTAATGTGTGCAGGAGGAATTGCTTAAATCCAATGAACAAAAACAAAGGGACTCTCAGTGCCTCATATTTCCTCCCCAGGATTTATGCAAAGTAAATAAAGGAACCAAGCCTTCTGCATTGAGTGCTCGGGATGAGAGCACTCTTCACTCTAGCCCAGTGCTTTCAACTGCCACCCATGTTGATTCATGTAGTTAGTTACTCAGAGAAATCAGGAAGCAAATAAGCATGAGTTCTTGCATACCAAGAGCTCTCTATGCTCACTGATAAAATTAATATCTCTTAGATTCAGACACAAACTGATTATTTAAAAACAACTTCTCCTTTGAGACTTATTAACAACACGTGATGCCTTTGCTATGTCAGGTGGACAAGAACTATTACATACAGGTAGGGAGAGGTCAATTACGTCATTCACCTTCAGGGCAACTGAGAAATGTACAACAGGATATTTCCTTTGACAGGTTTCATTAGCTGGGCTTTTTTTTTTTCTTTTGTTAAAACCTACAAAAGTAAAAGTATGACTACTGCGTTATTAGTTGGTAAAGCTAAGAAATACATTGCTATAGGAAAATACAGATTACAATCTGCTAATTGTCAGATGCACACCTGTCCCTCTCTATTGAGGAGTTATCACTTGACTCAATCACTTTGATGCTATTTAAGTTATCTGAGTAAAATGATCAGTAAAATGATCTCGAGCTAGAGACTGGACTGGGAACAGAGCAATAGGTATTCTGGTTTTAGTGACAAGGCAACTGCAGGTAAATGGACCCAATTCTCTTCATCAGTATATTCCACAACAAATAGCAACTGTAACATTAAAATGATATTAAGAAACAATAGGAAAATTCATAGTAATTAGAATAATAGTAGTCTGTGCTGTGAAAAGCATTTGAGGTGTAGTGCCTCACCTCCCTGTGAGTGGTGTTACAGCAGTTTTTCACGTTAGGTTAGCTGACAAAGTAAGGCAAAAGCCTGAAATAGGACTCATGGTGTTGATTGTATAGCCCATATTGATTTTGCAGCTGAGTCCCTGCAAAAATTATATAGCATATTACTTTAGAATGAAAATAAGGCTAAAATTGAAGGGCTTTTTATTGCCAGCATTTGAAATTATCAGTCTCTCTGATCATCCATTAAGATGGATTCATCACATTGCCTTTAGAAAGAAGGAGGAAATGAACTTCTGACCACAAAGACGGTGGAGATGAGATGGGAAAAACATGCCAGAAGGATCAAGTCCAGCTGTGGCAAGATAAGCTCCAACCAGGGATTACAAATAAGGTAGAGGTAACCCCAAAACCTCCCCTATGCCAACAGCTGCCCTGTGAATCTGTGCAGCTCCAGCTCTGTGCCTCTCATCTCCTTTCCTCCCAAATTCCCACCTGACCTTCATACTCAGGACTCCAAAAATGTGTTGAAACTCAAGGTGTCTGTTTTAATTTCTGCTGCTGGGTGAGAGGGTACCTTACGCTTCTCCATGAGCATGGCCTCGTTCACTTTCAGAGGAAGTATGAAATGCTTCTTGAGAAGTGGTAGAGAGGACTTTGTTTTCTGACTTCTTTCTTTCCCTCAGGTCCAAAGAAGGGCTTCTAGAAAGCAATTTGGTTGAGGGTTTTTTGCAAGACAGCACTTCTAGGAACCCTCAGTCACTGTATACTTGGAAGAGAGAAGATGGGTTTATTATTTCAGAGGAATCAAAATGAATTCCTAAAATTTGTATGTCAAAGATTTCCTCTAAGGGTTTTCTTAGCACAAGATCCATGTTCTTCTGAAATTTCCCATATGTTTTCGGGACTTCCGTGAGATCACATGGCCTATATTTGCTATGGAGTGGCCCTTAAAATTTTACCTTCGAAGAATCAATTTCAGCTGAAGTAACCCAAAGATCACATAAATTTTTATTTTTTTTTCCTCTGCCATCAGTGACTTTTGTTAATGAAGGAAAACCATCCATATGGCTAAACAGAATATCTCCACTCCCCCACAAGTAGTGAATTAGAGGATGAAAGTAATATTCATCCTGATCATCTGCTTTGTAACAGGATATTTATCTCAAGCTTTCAAGAATGTCATTATTATTGAGGGAGGAGGGGAATGGACAGTATGACAGAATCTCTGATAGATTATTGATGCTGGGAAGTGGGTAAACTGGAGGGACAGAAGCCTGCCTGAACCCCATCAGCCCTGCTATTGCCCAGAAAAAGGGGCTGTGGGCCCATGATAATGCAAGGAGGAGAAAGCATTCTCACTGTGGTCAATTAGGAGTACAAGGAGACTAAGTGGAGTTTGAAAAATGGTAGAACCCTGAAAGAGTGGGAGACAGTGACACATCTAATGCATGTTGAGAGAGGATAGGTTAGGACAGGGACTAGGGATGAGGCTGTAAAACTGTTTCTCTGAGTGTATGCTTGAAGGCAAATCCTGTTGCACTGCAAGGAGGCTGAATCTCAGCTCTGTGACTTCAGTCCAGTTAAGTAAATGGCATGATTATAATTGATACTGGCCCAGAGTATGGCTCAGTGGTTGTGGCTGCCTAAAATCAACCTAATTTAAACTCCATTTCTGAACTAAGATGCATGAAAATTTCAAAGATTTTACTTCCAGTCAGGACTTCCAGGGGTGGTATTAATAGCTTTGGTGAACTGTACTCTTGATTTAAATAACCTGTGCTTCTGAAAGTCAGGATTTTATCAATTTTTTTATCACTTGCACAGGAAGCAGTGCTGGACTTAATGCTGTTTATCTGGTTGGACATACTGACTTTGGCTTAGGAGTCGAAAGCATTTGGGTTAGGGATTGTATAACATCTTCCTATAAGAACTGTCAGGGGTAAATTTACCAAATCCTGAAACTTTGATTGACAATCATTTTGCATGAGTGTTCAGCATCAAGAAGCACACAATAGACCCTTTTTCTTAACTGAGCTGCAGGCTGTGTCACCTTTAAACATACATGTTTTGAAACACATTTCATCACATCCTTGAACAGAACAGTACACAAAATGCTGGAGGGACACTTGAAAATGAGCTTTCCCTCAGCTACAAGGAGGTGACCTAAAGCCCTTGAAGATGAAGCTTGCTGTAGTCCAAATTGGAAGCCAGTAAAGAAAACAAGGTATTTGTGGGTTTTGTTGGGTTTGTTTGTGGTTTTTTGGTGGGTTCTTTTGTTGGTAGGTTTTGTGGTTTTTGTTTTGTTTAGTTTATGGGGTTTTGGTTGGTTGGGTTTTTTTATTTGTTTGTGTGGGGTTTTTTTTCTCCTCTCCTCTCCTCTCCTCTCCTCTCCTCTCCCCTCCCCCCTCCTCCCCCCCCCCCCCCCCCCCCCCCCCCCCTCTCCCGGCGCCCCGCGCTCCCCAGCCCGCAGTCGGCGT
>JANIJG010012303.1:27370-93261 GCA_024611175.1 Megaceryle torquata
TGCCAACGCAAAAATAACCACAAAAACATTTAAGAATTTTAAAAAAAAAACAAAAGGGCCAGTGTGGGTTTATAAAAAAAAAAAAAAAAAAAAAAAAAAAAAAAAAAAAAATCCTACCTAGTAATAAAAAGGGATGTAAGGGTAAACAGGAAAAGAACACTCCACACTGTGAGCTGCCCAGAGGATGGGAAGAGCGCTGATCTGAAAACCTGATATGGAAACTGAAGGAAAAGATTTCTTCATATTCCTCAGGACAAACTCTTTGTGAAAACACAGCCTCAATGCAATTTTGAGTGGTAGTTGCCTAGTAGTTGTTGTGTGCCTTTGTACCTGTAGTATGGAGGGTTTGGGAGGGTAGCACAGGCTCCACAGGTTTTGCTGGCTGTTTTCCATGGCTGTAAAGAAGTGTTGTTTCTGACTTGCCTGAAGTAGAGACTTGGATAGTTCTACTGCCCAACTATTTCCTGATGATGAAGATACTGAAGCTCTGCTCACCCGTGCTGTAGTTCCCTGCAGTATGGATCACTCTCCCAGTTTTAGTATGAATCTCATGACATATGTTGTTTTCTGCTAAGCCCTATCCTCAAGTCTTGCAATTTCATGACAGTCTCAGTTTTCATGTATCTGAAACAAGTCTTTCTAGCCTTCATGCCTAAGAAAGAAAAACTTGAACTCATTAAGGCAGCTTACCATACATAACATGCAGACCAAAACCCGTATTATTGCTCTTTTTTTGGATGGTGAATTTTAAAATCAAATACTATTTTAAGGAATTAGGATATTGATATTTGGGCTTGATCACATTGACAGCTTCTGTGTGTTGACAGGATTTTCAGACTCAGATACTAAGCAGGTTTCCCACTGCAATCCATGTACTGTCAGGGAGACACCTGTAGCAATAGCTACAATGGGATACATATGCAGCATCAGGCCCAGGGACAGCAAAATCCTTTACAGCAGGTTTCTGCTCCATGCTGCTCCAAAGTCAAACACTTCCCTAGAACTGAAAGAGCAACTGACTGCAGCTTGTGTTCACATGTGGCCAGAAATGGATTCAGCAAGCCATAAAATCCACCAACAATAAGTCATTCTCTGAAATGCAGGGTCTGGCCACTACCAAAAGGCAGATGAGTGGTTTGGGTTGGTGTCAGTGGTTTGGCTTCATGCTGGGGCTTTTGGCACAGAGGTTGATCCCCCCTGGGCACCAGCCATGTCTGCACAATCAGATTAGCCACGTCAGTGATGCTCCTACCCTCACCAAAAGAGCAGAGCTTTTCTGTTTTGGTGGACCCTATAGAAAATACTGCAGTTCAGAAGAAGCCCCATGACTTTGTGGGCACTCATGATAGTAACAGAGAGTCTTTTGGATTGCCTATCCTGGATGCAGCCTATGTCTCATCATGATGGATAGAGATACCAGCTGCTTAGCCCACCTGTTACCTGGTTATCTGATCCTCACAGATGCTCAAAGGGACACAAACAGCTATAGCAACACACTTTGTTTTGCCTTTATAAAGTCCAACCTCACAATGGACATGGAATACAAAAAAGCTACTTGCAGGGTATAGATAAGCATGTCTATGAAAGCGTCTTGAGAATTTTATTCTTACAATAAGTTCTTGTTCTTGGACAAGTAAAGACATGATTTTGTTGGTATAAGAAAAATTAATTGTAAGTGGGTATGTCAAGGTGATGATAACTTGATTTAAAAAAAATTGTAAAATAAGTATGCAAGATGCTTAAATACATCAGTGGGGGGTGGTGGTAGTGGTGGAAGTGAATTCCTTCCCCATATGCAAGAGATGTTTTAAACTCTTCCTTAAAATGAATAGAAATTGGGTGAAGTGTCTCAGGTGCCAAAGGCGCACAACATCACTGGAGATCTAACATGGCAAAAAATATTTCATTTGTGTTTAAAAATGTTGAGTTCAGGGCAGCAGCTTAGATTTCTACAAATTTTATTTTATTTTTTCTTTGCATAGTTTTGACTTTTAAGTGAGAAGTAGTGGCATCTGTTCGTCACTTTCTCTTCAAACAGTGGATCTTATGAGTCTTTAATTTTGCATTTGAAGACACTATAGCTCTTCTGAATTAATTGTTCACCATAGCCTTTTGGAAAGGAGTTGTAGAAGACTGATGCCATTAGTACAGGGTAACTTTTAGGCCATTCACTCTTTAATAGATTTATGAAGTAACTGGCTATTTTGGTGATGCCTGGCAGGATCTCTGCCTTGGCCCAATGTTGCTCCCTCAGTGGCTGCCATGCATGTGCCCCACAAATCCCAGGAAGCACAGATCTTCACTGATAAAAAAGCCTGTTCAAAGCACCTATTTTGCTGCAAAAATCCCCACAGCCTCTTCATGATACTACCCTCTCTCCAGGGGGACACTGTCATTTGCAAGGGCTGGCCAGGCAGCACAAATGTTATGCTGGGCACAGGGTTGCAGCCTGGTCCTGGTGTCCTTGGCAGGGGACAGTTGTGGCTGCCACCATGCCCTCATCTGGCTGCAGGGAGGTGGCTCCTGGAGAGAAGACTGTGGGGAAGAGAGCAAAGGGGAGGCAGGCTGTGATCAAGTTTTTTGGGAAAAAGGGCTGTTTAATCAACAGGCCATGGCTGGCAGGGACCTTTAGAGAACATCCAGTCGAAGATGATCAGAGTCAGCTGGACCAGGTTGTCCAAGGCCAGATTCTGCACCTTTGAATGTTACTGGTGCAGAAGCAAGCCTGAAGTTTGAAGCCTTGAATACAGAAGTTTCTCATAGCACAGGTTCTGAGAGGTTCTGAGCTACAAGGGATGATGCTCTGAAAAGATAATTCCAAAAAGCTCTTTTTCTTTTGTATTACAACTTGTCAGAGATTATTTTTTTTCTTCTCACTCCAGATATTATTTTGCATCATCCTTGACATGGAAGAAAGGAATGATGCTGTTCTGATCTGCTGCCATAAAAATATGAAAAGTGGTTTGTGTGATCTTCAGATTAGAACAGGGGTTTTCCACTTTGGGGAGATTTTCAGCATGTTGAAATTTGTTTTCCTTTCAATCTATACATGCTACAGTAGTGCCAAGTTTTTCTACAAATTAGAAATCCCATCACAAATGGATTTTTAAAATATGTAAATGTTTTTATTAATCTTTATAAGCAGCACTTCAAAGCATGATGTTCATTGACAACTTCCTTTTATTATTTTAGATAATCTGATTTTTAAAAGTAATTTTTTTTTACCATCTAGATCTCAAAATATTCCATGAGGAAAGACTCTCAGAGACAGTCAGCACTGACATTGCTGCTTCCTCTGAAAGCATCACTGACTTCTGGGAATAGCTCATGACAAAAACATGAGTACTTTTAGCAAGATCAATGCTGAAACATTCTATTTAGCACAAGGAGTTAAAGAAGAAATAACTGTGAAGATGGGAGCTGCAGGTGAGCATGTCAATGATACATGTCATCTATGATCAGTTATACCTGAGTTGTGAGGCATGATGATGGAGAAGCCAGTGAAGGAATTACTATGGTGTCTGTTTTAAACATTTTAAATGTTTTAAAATGACATATGGATTTCCTTTACAGTAGGTTGGCTACTCTTGGTAATGGAAATAATGCAGACAACATAGGCACAATTTCTCACAATTCTCAGAGAGGGTTTAGGTATCACCACACTACCTTTCCAGCACTCTGATTTCTGAAGAGATATGGTGGCTGCAAGTCAGTGCTCTCCAGACAGGTTCTCCACTCCAGCTAATAAATCCACTGGGAGCTGGGCCGGTAGCACAGTGCAGTGCACTGGCACTTCAGTGGCATAAAGAAGAGCTGGCCCATGTGTAGGCTGGAGATAGCCTGGGTCTCTCTGCCCCAAGTCCAAGACACTTTTCCATGTCAGGAGGTCATGCACTCATTTCCCAGACGGCTCTGTGTAGAGCTGCTGGGTCTGGCCTTAGCCCCTTGTGGGCACAGCCAAACTTACTCCTTGCCTCAGCTGGCTCTGGAAGCAGTACAGGCATGTCTGCATGATGCTTCCCCAGAGCCAGGAATCCTGCTGGTTTAAGCCATTGTCCTGATAGCATTATTTGTCCCCCAGACAGCTCAACAGCCCAGACACTAGGATAGAAACAGTCTTGAGGAGACCAGTTAGCGTCATTATACCTCTGTAAGAGAAATGTTTGTTACTTTTAGAAGGGCACTACAGTACAGAGTTTACCTGCTGGGGGCTGAATTGTGCCAGACTAGTCCCACATGGGGATGGCTTCTTACCTCTTCCTGTCTTCATTTCTTAATCAGACATAAGCAATGGAAGGCTGAAAGGTGCAAAACAAAATGTAAAATGATTTATTAGGGTACGTTATACCAGTTATCAAAAACAATGTGGCAAAAATCGACAAACAACATAGAAACACAACCACATGTATTTTGCATAAAAGTCTGTGGTAGTACAGAAATAATTTCTGAGACATTTGACATCCAAAGTGAACCACATGGCCTTTTCCAAGTTTCTTGGCAGTGCAGGTTACTGTTGACTAGATGAAGTGATGCCACAAGCGGGAAGTGGTAGTGGGGTGCAGATGGATGCATCTCTAGTGCAGTACAGGAATAGATGTGTCCTGTCCATTCCAAATTTACTTGTAAGTTGTTACTGTTTGTGTCACTGCTGTTTGAAATAAAGCTGAACTGATCATTAATACAAAGTCTCCAGTCGTTTTCCTGTAGTCTGAATCTATACATTATAGCTCCAGGTTAAATCACATGTATTAAGAATGAACATAAAATAGCTACAGAGCTCAGAAGTGCAGGTAACTAGGGAATCATATGATAATGAGATAAAAATTGTATTTTTCCTCCCAAATGCAAAAAGACTATTTAAAGAAGAGAATTTTCCTTGAGGGAAATACCATGTCTGAGGGCTTTTTTCCATTGTTCTTCAGAATGATTCCAGCCCAGCCAACTAAGCCAAGCTACCAGGAACAAGGCATTATCACTCTTGAGTGATGCAAGACCAGCTGGGGAAGGGCAGGAGGACAGTCGGGGACAAGGTGCTGGAGGTAATACCTGGGGCATTGGCAGAGTGTTGAGCTAACTCCTGAAGAAAACCAAGCAGAGTCCAACTGGAGTCGAGAGCTGCTTCATGAGGAGGAGGAGTAGATGGGTGGATTCTCTTTCCCACAAATGATCCTGTGGTAAAAGAGGACCAATAACTATAAGGAGAAAATAAATGTAAGGGCTAAGTGGATAAAATGCTTAGTAAGGGACAGAAAACATCAGGCCTTCTCATGATCTACTGGCTCCCTTGCCAAGCAGCTGTATCCTGGAACTGATGGATAATCCTGGAGAGGGAAGCACCAGCCAGGGAAGGCATTTCATCAGTGGAGTGTATACAAGGCTTTGCTTCATCTCCAGGCATCAGTGGAGGAAAGGGAGCAGATATAATGTCCTGATGAGTTTTAGCAGGCATAGATGTGATGTTCTTTCATTCTTGTTTATGGTGTGGCAGCTGTGCTGAACACGTTCATTTATATTGCATTGCATGGTGTGTGAGTGCTCAGCAAACAGAGGCAGGTATCTGAAAACAAGGTGTTAATAAAGGCTGAAGATCAAGAGCACAGTGAGCTAAACCTGATCACAAATATGCTTAAATACTGCACTGCAGGACTGTAACTCCTGCATTAAAGTAAAAGGTGGGCTTCTGGCTTCATGACCTCTGGCAAGGACCACCACACTGATGTTTATAAATCATCCTAGAGAGTGTCTGAGAATAGCGCTGGGGTGCAGTAAGGGCAAACTAGTTCTCCAACGACACACTGCAGTTGAGTTTAGGGAGTAAGGTAATTAAATTGTGCTTGGGCCACCCAGCAGCTGTCCAAACCTGGCCATTTGTGCCAGGCTACACATCTGTGTAGACCTGCCTTGAGCGAAGTACTCTGCTGGGGCTACCACCAGCCTTCACTGGTGGGACTTTCTGAAGAGAGTAGAAGAAAAACAAGCTAGACAAGCAGAGCAAGCAAGGAGGAGAGATTTCAGACTCTTCTGTAAAGAACCCAAACTATAGCAAAGCATCTGGAAACATGCTTCCTGAGAGCAAGCTGCTGGATGTAAAATGCTATGCTATGGTACGAAGCTGAAGACAAAAAGATCGTTGACTTTGCAGATGAATGACCAAAACACTGGCACGAGAAAATGAGCTCTTGGTTTGCCAGAAAGGCGTTTGTTAATCTTTCAAGTGTTGAGCAACAGGAATGTGAAACTTCTTTCAGGTTGGTGGCAAGGGGCAGCTGAGAAGTAGGGTTACTTGTCTGAATTAAAAATTGACTTTTGCTAGACTGGGGTTCCTGGCAGGTTACACCTGCTTCCCAGACGGTGCCTTGCTGCCACTCTGTCTGGAGCAACGTGCTCTTAACAATAGCTGGTGGCTGGAAGGTACAGCATGTGCTACACTGCTCATTTCCTCTTCCTCCCAGCCTGATTGTTATTGCAGCGGTCAGGAGCAAGAAGGGCTCTTTAACACCATTAAACTCTGAGAAACTGTGGCTGTGACAGTGAGAGTCTGACTTAACGCAATATGAAGTTGAAGAAAAATATTTAAAGAGAGACGATGCCTTCCTGTAAGTACTTTGTACTATGAAGTATATGTATATACACAAACACTCACATGCACATGCATCCGGGAGGAGGTGCTTGTCCACAGGGGGGAAATCCTGGCTGCACCAAAGTCAATGACAAAAGCTCCTGCTGATCTTGGCAGGGCAGGGCTTCATCAACTATCTGTGTCTGTGGTGGGATGTTGTGCAAGCATTCAGGCACACTGCGAGCACTTTTACTCGCTGTAGGACTCGGGGGTGGCAGCCCAAGCCATGCTAGCAATACACTGAAATACAGCTGGAGAGCGAGGGCTCATCCACAAGCCAAGTCCCATTGCCAAGGCTTTCTGCATCAAGTCCAAGCTGGAGCAGCCTTGCCTGCCTTCAAATCACGAGAGCATTCCCAGGCAGTGACCTTGCCAACCTCAAGACTGTCAGGAGTCTTTGCTTGCTTGTTTGGTTTTCTCTTGGGGACTTTTTCTTTGTTTGTTTATTCCCTTGTTTGTTTGACTTTTTAACATTTGTTTGGCATACTCTAAATATTGGTGAACTGCTTCATTTACTCTGCTCCCAAAATAGGTAGGATAGGTTTCAGTGGTAAATGAGAAGGTCTAACAGGCCCTTGGATAACCTTAATCCTACATTCAGTGATTTCATCCAGCTTATTTTACCCTTTCCTCTGCCTTTAGTGAGGCAGAAGTTCAAGAAACTTCCTTATAAAACTGACTTCTGTGGTTACTGTCTTGAAACACGCTATTTTAAGGTTGATTATAATTCTATTCCAGTGATTTTTTTTCAACCATTTTGAATTTGTACAGCTCTAAGCATTTTTCAGTGTTAATACAGATGGACATTTAGGATCTTAGTGTAATGAATATAAATCTTGGTTTCCTTAGGCACCTTGAGTGGCTATTTTCACATCAATCCCTGCATGCAGTGGGCCAGCCACCTAATTTTATTAATATAATATGTATATTGGATTTATGAATTGCTCCTGCTCATGGCTATCATTTTATACTGGCTAGATTCTCATTGTTTCTGTCCTTCTGTGGCACAACAAGCATCACAAACCAACATCACCATGTGTGACAGGCACTTACCTGCTACCTTCATCCTGACCACACCTCCCATCTGGGACTCCTCTGTGGGGCACAGAATTAGGTGACTCCCAAAATCAGGGCTGTGATTCCTGCAGGAAAGCACTATGTATCCATGCCTGGGACCAGATTTGGGGCAGTATGCCAAGTTCTTTTGAGAATTTGGCCCTATCTGTAATTACCCTAGCTGATGTCTGCTGGCTTCTGAAAACTGCAGCAATGTTACAGATGCTCAGCGTTTGGAAAATCTGTTGATAAAGACCAGCCATGCTGCCTCAGTTTGAGGGTGACACGAAGGACAGCAGAACAGGGGCCAGAGCTGCTAGTAAAAGAAAGCAGAAATGTGTTCAGAGTAATAGACAGTGATTGCTGAAGATTCCAAATAGCTGGCAAAACCAAACCAAACCAGGAATATTATTAACAAATGTGAAGCATACCTATTTCTGTGTAACAAGTATGAAATGCTAAATCACTTCCAGATCAAACAGTCTGTATTACCTTTGAAGAAGACAGGCATGTCCTCAGCTCCTGTGGAAGCGCTCTGAACTAAGATCCTGAATCCAGAGCATTCCGGTTGCTCTGGGCAAACGCATCCTCACTTCCATGAAGAGCTGTGGCACCTTGGCCATGCTCTGCATTTCACTGGAAACACTGGTAATATTGCAAGCTGCTAAAGAAGAAAAACTGCTGAATAGCTTTGGAGTGGCTGGGTGAGTGAAATTCATTACAATTTCGTGATGTTATTGTGGTTTTATTTTCATCCATTTTAAAGATGTGTATGAACTACTTTCAGAATCATTATACTCTGTAACTTTTTTTCAGTGTATCTTCACACTGACTTAATATTCTTTACACATATTCTTTACTACATATTCTTTACACTCTTCCTTTGGCACACCCTGTATATGGAAGCCTGTACAGGGTAACACATAAAGGCTTGTGGTAACCACTCCATAAAGATGTAAGGTGCAGTTATTGCCACAGTACCTACACACCAGATCCTATGAAATCTACCTTCAAACAGGCATCTCAGCTGCCCCCAAATGTATCTGGATGACCCCCACATGTGTTAGCAATATGCTGCAATGACATACACGTGTTCCCATGCAGCCTATCCCTGCACTGACGGCACAGGTTTCTTTGTTCAGAATCACATTATGCATGTGTTTGTTATTCATGTTTCTGCTTCCCCAACTTTCTTTTGATGTAAATTTAATACAACTTTTTTCATCATTATTTGAAACAGAAACTCTGGAACAAAAGGAGCATCAAATATAGAATATACTGAATAACATCAATGTTTTATACTTATTCTGCACAGCTAAGCCATAATAAAAAATATATACTTCTCAGAAGGAAAATAAAAGTATTGACTTTTATTCAGGAGCTACAGACCTAGAGTTAGGGTCAGGCTGGGATGTCATGGCACTGAGATGTCCCAAGTGTACCACAGACAGTTTGTGTCAGGGAAGGCAGGAGGAGATTCAGATTGGCTTCAGCTGTGCTAGAGACATTTTAATTTAAATGAACATTAGCTTCTACGTCTCCTCTAAGTCCCATACTGTGTTTTACAGAGTTTTGGAAAATGAATGAAAAGACACTTGTGTGAAGGCTGGGATAGATGCTTAATCTTAAGCTTTACATTCTTCTTTAAATGTTTCTGAGCCACACCTTTACCTATTAGCTTGCATGGTGTGTGAAGATAATGCTACTCTGTGCTTAACTTTTAAACAAAACTTCTGTGATTACTGGCCCTGGTTTTCAAAGTGACAGTGAGAAACGAAGAGGGCAGATGGGACCAGGCTTTTCCAGTGGGTGCTGCGGAACATTTCTGTAATGACAAAGCCATGTTAAACAATAGCTTGTTCACTTTCAAATGCAGAGCATCCCAAGATGCTGCATGAGGCAGGGGAGAGAACTGAAATTGCTTTTGCAGAGATGCTTGGCATAATTAAAAGCTTATGTCTGAGTCTTACAGCTAACAAACTGCTGTACAACAAGGGAAACAGCTCCCTAAGTAGCTTTTTACAAAACGCTAAATATACTATCATAACAATAAAACCTAACTATCCAGCTGCTGGTGAACTATGTGCATGTGATACTGTGGACATCATGCCACCGTTCTCCCCTTGAGCCCATCCCTTTCTCATGCTGAAAATAGTAGGGGTCCTGAAAAGTTTAATTAAAATAAGTTGTTGCTCCTTAATTTGCTTTTTCAATCTGGCTGCACTTTTACTGAAAATCATGATTGTTCGTTTGGTAAAGTGAGAGCTGTTAGCATGGCCGCAAAGAGGAGGGAGAAAAAAAGCCACTTGCCATCTCCCCTTTTGACATGACAAATAAAGGCAAATGTGTGAAGGTATTAGAGATCCACTGCAGAGCAGGAAGAGGAAAACAAATGGCACCACACCATATGCCTGTAATCCCAATTAAAATGCATTCAAATTAATTTCTCTTCTCTTCAGCTTCCCTTTTCCAGACCAGTGAACAAGCATGTTTGACAACAGAGTGTGGGAATTTCTAGTTCACTGAGCAGGTTTCCTTTCTCTTTGCCTCTGAATATACCTGAGGCTGCTGCTCCAAACCCTTGCTGTACACTCCAAAGCAAGCCCTGACTCCCCCCACCACATGGCCAGGCATTGCACGACGTGCTGGGTGCTCTGGGAGGATGCAAACTGGGAAGCAGCAGTTGTGGCTTGAGGTAAAGTGTTCTCAGTGGCAGTGCTGGGCCTTGTAGGAAACCAAATCTTTTAGGCTCTCTAAAGATGGTGGCTTAGCTCACCATCCTTCCCAGACATGGAGCTTCCTGTGCTTGAGGAGCACACATGGGGCAGCATCTAGCAGGTGAGCAGGACCTTCTGCCTTCAACAGGCACAGAGTAGCAGGCTCAGCAGCCAAGGTGATACCTACTCAGTGCCACTGGCAAGAAGGGGTAGGGTAAAACGTTGAGGGGTACTTAGGAGGCTGGAAAATGCCTTGGTGTCAGCAGGGTGGTGGGCACATGAGGAAGGCAGCACAGGCTTTTCATTAGAAACTGAATGGATATAGAGAGAGGGAAAGGATCTTAGTGTGGCAAATCAATCTGCAAGCATCAAATTGATTTTTAAAATGCAAAAGGATACACTCCCTATTATAAAATCAAATAGGAAAAGCAACAAATAAATATGGTCTATGGTTCATAAACCATGGTTACATACATAGCAGAACCCTTTTCTCAGGCAGGACAGCAGGCAACTTCATCTGCAGCTTTTTATATTTCTACTTCTCACAGTTCTAATGCAGAACTTATTACTTCCCTTTAAAGGCCCTTCCTTGTCCTCACCACCTTCCTATTGACATAAAAGCTATTGATTGGACCTATAATCACAATGTTGTTATTCACTGTCTCTTGCTTCAAACTTTGTTGGTTTCTACCTTGTAGCATCTCTTGGGTCTCAACCAAAAATTCAAAACACTTGCTTATAACTATGCAGTCTCCAGGTTTTGGGTTTTACATCCCCCTCCTTGTCAGCCTTTTCACATCTCCATCCCACTGCTTCCTACACAGAGTACAGCTGCCAGGTTGGTGATACAGATGTAGAGATAAAATTAAATTCTCAAGAGCTGCCTTAGTAAAATGATTTTTAACATACAGTTCTAGTTTTCTCTGTATGCATTTTTCTTTATGCTGTTAGGTTCACTACATGGACCTTTGCCTCTTGAGGCAGAAGCAGATATTATCCTCCATACTTATTTGCGCCACAGGGAAAGTGCACAGCTGGGGAAGATACCAAGAGAGTGGCCCAAAAGATGTTTAGTTGAGCAAGAGGCTGCTCTGCAAACTGGTAGGAAACAGGGTCTAATGAACCAGAGTGATTTCTTCCTGTTGCCCCAGGCTTGAATTCTCCCAACACTACAAATCAGCTCGGTCCTGCTTCAAACTCCTTGATGTCTCCTACTGTCCTCATCTACTCTGCTGTTCTCAAAGTGTCTCATCTGTCTCCTTACCACCGCCTCAATATCCATGTTGAGAAAGTCTCAGTCCCACTGCATCCACATTTTGTCTGGCCTAGGTCATTCTCTGTGACAGCTTTCAGTGAGCTGCCTGCCTGTGTTCTCAGAAGAAATCTCCCACACCAATTCACTCGCATCAGCTGTCCATATACCTTCTACTGGCAGAAGTCTCTAGGAAGAGTTCAAAACGGAGTTCACCTATTATCTCAATCTTCAAAAAAGCTGAAAATTTCTGGAAAATTTTATCCAAATACTGGGAAATTTGTGGGAATGGCCTCTTATCAAAAAAAAAAAAAAGCAGGAAATGAGGGCCACGTGCGGCACTCCACTCTTAGGCTGTGGTTGAAATAATTACAGGAGCTCTTGCCTATTATGTTACCAACCAGGAGGAAGGACTCTCAAATGACCTAAGTGATTCTGTATGTTAAGCCATACTAGTGCTGTATGAACTGTAATATTGACTTTAAATCCTCTTGCAGACAACATACTGATTCAGACTCGATCCCATAGCTGCTGAATGGCAGAAATGAGCTTGGTAATTCACACACAACTTTGAAAATATGCCTGCCCTTCTAACTGTGTTACCCATCATAACTCCCTAATGGCCACTTGGACAGGGATCTACTGAACAGTATCAGTACTGATATTTCAGGCTGATTAAAAGAAACAAGACAATGTCAGGCAGATTCCTCACAGTGTACGCTGAGGTTATGCCCAAGGTAATTTTTTGCTGTGTGACTCTGGAGGTCATGGTGTCTCTGTTGTGTGAGGAAGCCCACAAAAGAAATCTGTGAGGACGCACAGCATTTTGAGGTTGCCTCTCACTATTAAGGGTTTGGCAGGCCCTTTGTTTATAAAACATTAATACCAAATTGATGCTTTTGGGAAACTCCACCCATGAGTGATACAGAAAACTTCCTGATATGCCCAACAAGACTTCAGCCAAGTGCACTAAACGTAGCCTGCAAAATATTTTTTCAGAGGAAAAGTATGGGAGAGAAGAGAGGGTGAAAACACAGAGAGGAAGAGATAAGTAAAGAACTGATGGGCTGCAGTGGGGCGGACAATATAGGCAGGACAATATAGGCAGGACAATATAGGCAGGACAATGTATCAGTGCAGATATTGTGGGTATGATTGGGAAGACTGTTCAAACTAATTATCAGAGGCTGTACTTAATTAGAATGGGGTTCATGACTGTCTTCTCCCTGCCACTCCTCCTGCATTCATCTTTTGCTGGCACCCCTAAAACTTAAAGCCTCTTCCTCTCCTTGGAGGTTTCAGGGCCTGGCAGGGCTTACACCATCACCTAGAAGATTACACTGCGTCACATCTCTTTCTTTCCCTATTCTTTCCATAGCTCCTGGTCATGCTGTGACAGCAATACAGTCTAATATTGTTGGCTGAACTAGCCTCTTGGACAATCTTCTTTTGGGTGTAATGGGTTTCCTGATTGAGAAAATATAATTAAAACGGAGTAGTCTGGAAAAAAAAAAAAGGATACTCCAGAGTTTAAATCACCAGATCTTCTCAGTGTTGGCCAAATGCTGCTTCACAGTCAGATACTTTTCAAAGCCAAATTAACCCAGGTACACAGACACAATTAACATACTGATGAAACTCATGGGCTCAACTAAAAAAAAAGACAATCAGGAGGTTGTTAAAGAGTCTAGAGTACAAAGGCAGAAAAGTTGACACTCTATAGCATGTGCCCTGAGGTGAATGAGAGGCTACCTACCTTCCCCAGCTTGCTTCACCTATTGAGCCTATCTGCACAATATCCTACCCTCAGATAAGCCCACATTAAAGAGGAAGAAATGAAACAAGTGGCACCCCGAGGTGGTTCAGACTGAAGTGCAGAAAAAGATCTCTGACTCCAAGGAAAGATGGAGCAGATAAACCAGGGAACAGCAGCCAAAGCACAAGCAGCTGGTGACTGAGGCAGTTTTCTAGAGTAGATCTCTGTTCTTAAGGTCCCAAGAAACCACCTCATGTCCACAATTCCAGCAGCCACAAATGCCAGACATGAGAGAGGTTGATGCAGCCTCTGTACCATGAACCGGCCTGGGAGAAGTAAGTGAAGGTGGCAGTGCTGAAGGGCACTGTTAGTAGAGAGAAACCACAATGCAATAGGCATTTCAGAAAATAAGGAGTAGGAGACAATATTGACATTGTAAGGTCTCCTGAAAATGCTCAAAAATGAAGCTCAATGTGGTATGAAAAATGTTTCACTTCCAGGGCAATTTAACCTGAGAATCTTCTCAGGAAGGAAGGAAGGAAGGAAGGTCTCCCACATAACAAACCAAGAGACTAGGCTGTGTGAGGTCCTTATTATCAAAATGCCTAATTCCAAACAGGCAGAAAAAGACAGGCAGAGCCAATGTGAATTTCTCCCAAGACCTTTTCCCTCTATTTTAAAAAAAGAAAAAAATTAATAATAAAAAGAAGTCAGGAAGAATCACAGGTTCAGTTCAGAGCTGTCCTGGAGCCCTGGAGCCTGGAGAACTGCCAGGCAAGCTGGCAGGAAATCAGGCAGAAACCTGCCTGTTTCATCGGAAGTTCATCCAAACAGGGATGCTTCTGCAAAACGTTTTGCTTATGACAAATCAACATTCTCTGACAAAAACCTGTGCTGTTGGAAACCTCCCAGACAATGTTTCTTACGGCATAATTATTATTTGAATAATAGAAAAAAGAAGGAAGAAACTGGGTGTGTCATAGCTAACATTAAAAGGCTACATAATATATAGTTTTATAAGTGTTTCCTTCTACAGGGCAATTCTTTAAAATTAGACCTTTGTCATTTCAGTCTGTTTTTTCACAATGAATGCTGAAGGCTCAGATTTGTTACCTATAAAGTACAGAAATGTAAAAGTAATGGTGAGGTGCTGGGTGAGAATAGAGTGATTTTAGTTTTTCATTCTGAATAGCAATTTTCAGATATTACAGACTGTTAGTTTTGTATTCCTCCCTCTTCCTCCCAGATCCATTAGACAGAAAAATATGGATAATTCCCTCCCAGTACTCCATTATATAACAAGGGCATAACTTTCTCACTTTGAAATTACTAACTTGAGCATTTAGAGAACAGAGAGAAATGTGGAAAACACATACACAACTTGGAATAGCAGAGAATGTTTCTCTTTATAAAAGAAAAAAAAGACAAAACGAGGGATATTTCCTCTTTTATGGTTTTGAATGATACTGGAAACCTCTCTCATTCTAGCATCTCCTCCAAAGGAGTACCCAAAAGGCTGTAGGATAAGGTCTGCATACAAACTGGGGACTTAGTCCTGCATACTCTTCATTTACTTGAGTGCCAGAGCCATAAGTGGGAGGCTCTATTTCAGATAGCTGCAAAATAAAGACCAAAGTACCCATTTAACCAGAAGCTCAAGTTATAATAGGCTATATTTGTTTTCCATATACCTTTGAAAGAAAATGGCCACAGCTGCTATTCAAATTTTCTTCCTTTGCCCCCCAGTCATGTGAATACAGTGCACAAGATTAAGACATTTTCAGCGTGTAACTTCAATCATGTGAGAAGTCCCACTGATTTCAGCCAGCGACTTCCTATTGAGTCAGCAAAGTACTTATGCCTGCATGTGATTTTAAGATAAATAATCCCCCTGGCTGCGTCTGCACTGCTGGCTAGGTACAGTTGGCAGGATGTCCTGTGGCCCTGGCCCCCAGCATACACCCTGGCTGCATCCTGGCTCTGGGCTGGGACAAGACCATTTGTGACCATGAGCTCCTGCATGCTGTGCTTTCATTTGGAAAGAAACCCCTGTGCCCAAAGCCAGCAAGAAGTGCCATGTACTTTGTGAGGGTCTGCAGCTGGGGTAATTGAGGTGAAGATTGGAGGGGCATCTACTCTGCTGCATGGCCAAAAGCCCAGCTCCATGCTTAGTGTTACCCACATGCTGAAACTCTTTGGTAACTTGGAGTGGTGCTGTATCACCCCTGGCTCAAACAAGGCTGTCACAACTTCTCTAACGAACCTCTCACAGTCTTTCAATAATGCAGCTATTTATAGGATAGATCTATACTGAATAGATTGCAGAAGCTGCACAAAAGCTCACAGTGTTTCAGCAGTGAATCTGTAGAGAGACATCAGCATAGACCAAAACCACTCAGTACAGTTACACACAATCAAATATTATAATCTACTATGCTCTGCCTGATTACACTTGCTGATTAACTAGAAAGCTAATGGCATCTTATTACATTTATTAAATTTTCTTGGAAGTGAAAGCTGGTCTTGTGGAGTACAAGAATTTTCAGGTCTTACAGATTAAGAACAGAGCCCTGCTTTTGCTCACAACATTGATTTTTAGGCATAGCATCACTTAATTTTAACAGGATACCACCAGTAATCAGTGTAGAAGTTGGACATAAACAGAAACCCCCATCAACTCTCTCAACTTTCTCTTCCAAGTTGTTCTTTTTGGGCTCTAGCAAATATCCTGGGTCTTCTGCTCCCAGCACATATCATAGGGTGAAAATATTAATAAAAAGAATGATTAAAAAACATTTGAAGAGTACTCTGAGGAAAAAATACTGTCAGGAGCACTGTCC
This sequence comes from Megaceryle torquata, assembly GCA_024611175.1. Lineage (NCBI taxonomy): Eukaryota > Metazoa > Chordata > Aves > Coraciiformes > Cerylidae > Megaceryle > Megaceryle torquata. The sequence goes on from JANIJG010012303.1 coordinate 43,611, forward strand.
TTTTCAACACCCAAGCACATTTGCATCTTAAATGTTTCTTTTTGCTATGTGCAAGATCTAGGTAGCATGAAGCAGCAGGACCCTTTGCACATGGCTCACATGAATCTTTCTTAGAAGAAATCAGAGAAAGAATTTTACTGCTCTGTCCATCCCAGACTTCTGTCTTTAGAACACTTGTTCATAAAGTCCCAATACACAGCAGACTGCAGTGACAACCTCTAGCACTGAGACTTGCAATTCCTGCTGCTTTCTCTTTGTCCCAAGGTTTTATCTCTCTAAGAGGAGCAGAAATTTCTTCTGAGAATTAGGAGGATGAAACATCTTAAGACAGAGATACTATTTCATTACAATACAAAGCACAAAAGGATGAAAAAGATAGCTAATGGTTGTTCTTCTCTTCTGGCTTTTGCTTCGTCTTTGTCAGCTTTGAAGAGAAGTCGTGTCCTTCTGTTTTATCCAGGTCTGTAAGACCACAAGCCATAAAGTGACTGGCAAACATAACTACCACTGAGTTGCAGAATCCTATATTTATTTGGCAATTGAGACCTTCAGCATTTCTTCTCAGCTCACTCTTGCTTCTGAAAGTGCACTGAGCCTTCTGATGTCCAGGTCCTAGCTATAGGTGTGGGGAAATCATGTGACCCCAGTTGCCAGCAGACTCAGTAGCCCCATTAAAGCCAAAGCTCCTGGGGATTTCCTGAGCTAGACATTCCTGCACCATACACGAGCGTAGGCTGTAGACCATGTCTGCTTATCAGACAACTTAATTTTACGTTCAGTTCTCTTCAGGTGAGAGCAGTTTTTGAAGCATGAGGTTGGGTGAGGCAGATGATCCAAACTGAAGTCACTGCTTCGGTGGACTCTTATAAGAAGCCTAGACATTCCTAGAGACCCTTGGAATCAAGCTACTGCACTATGCCAGAGCAGCTTTTACTGACTGACCTGCCCAAATGTTTGTTTTCCAGATGCTTTATTAATCTTTGCTTCCGAAGACAGGCAAAATGAAGCAAGTCAAGGTACAGACCTTAATCTGATTCTGAACCTTTGTGTCAGGAAATGTGCTAGTGAAAATAAGCATTTTTTTCTGCTTTAAGTTGCATTTATAAATATCCTGGTGGTACCTTGTCTAGAACTGCTGACTCTACAGAAGAAATATTTTGGAAGGGATGACACAATTTGTATAAGGTTCCTTGATTCTTATCAGTAAAATTCTTCAATGACAGTAAATAATCAAAGACCATATTTTCATACTATTAAATATATTTAAGTGTAAGTATAATACTAAGTTATAAATGCATTCTGTAACAGGTAATAAATGCAGCCTATTGCTCACTGTCTAGTTCAGAATTATTTTTTTTTTTCTGCTGGATTTAAAATTTGTGGTGAAATTGGTGTGGACTGTACTCCGCACATCCTGTTAGCTGAGTCAATTGAAATTGCACCTGTTCTTGGATGCAAGTCATAATAAATGCAACCCCTATACATGGGTTGAAAAGGACTTGTATGCACTTTTCCCAGTTAACATCTGCCTTTTGGCAAGTCATTAACCTATTTTCTCACAAAGAAACGGCTTCAATTGTATTATGCCTCTGAAGCGTGCAGAAGTCCCTGAGGGGGCACTCTGACAAAAACATACTGTTCCTGGATCCAATATGAACATACATATTCATTAATTGTTTGGGGCAAAGAGTACAGAATTTCTGATTTTTACAAGTCTTACAAGGTAAACAGGTTACATAAAGCTCCATCCCTGGAAATACATTCACATCCCAGTTACTGCCCCTCATTAGAAAACTCAAGAAGGTTTTTGTGCTGTGATATGGCAATGAAAGTAATTCAGCAAGTGTAATAAGACCTTTAGGAAGGATAAAACCCCCAGCCTGTTTACCCTAAAAATAGTACAATATATTTATTTAAATATATTCATTTATTTAAATAAAGGTAGGAAGTTGTATTTCTCAAATTCCTCATGCTACAGTGATTTGTTCAGGCCATCCTAAAATGGTGAGGAGAACCTATTCTATCACAGTGTCTCCATCCAGATTAGTTTAATCAAAATTTAAAATGATAGTTTAAGTTTCTCACCATAAAGATAATGAAACAATTATTATTTTATGTAAAAGCAAGAAACAACAATCACCAAAAATGAGGGAGTTCTTCAGATGTGTTTGCCTCTCCAAAGTGATTTTTCAAAACCATAAGTTTATAAAAAAATGTCAGCAGTAGTAGAAAGTAAATACCTAAGATCTTTGGAGAATGTATGGGTGTGTTTAAAGATAAATAAAGAAATAAATGACACAACCTCCATAAAATAAAAAAAAAAGATAAAACCTAGAATAAAGTTTGAGTTGTCAGGTTTGTCCATAAGCACAATGGATTATGTACAGATAGATCAAAAGAAAAAGTCAAGTGCCTTAAGGCACAGCATTGCAACATTTAGCCGTTTGGTGTCTACCCCCACAGTGATAATTAGGAACCTCTCAACATGCTCCCAAAGGAAGTGCCTATTGCCATCCAAACTGAAAAAATGAGAAAAATATGCTGCCTCAACATGCTTTATGTAATGCCCAAGATAAAAATTCCACTAAAATTCCTATAAATTATGATGGGAATTAGAAATAAAATTTAAGACACAATCATAACTGACAAGATTTCTTTCAACTTGGAAGAATGATTTTTTTTTTTTTTTTTTTTTAAATGTCTGCAGAAGGAAGTGCAATGAGCTGTGGAGCCACTACACATTGCTTGGATACTTGAGGAATTTGAATTTGTCCAGTGCCAGTCTTCCAGTGATGCCAGCTGGAGAGGTTACTCCTGCTGCTACCTTCTCTCTCTCTCCACCAAACCTTGTGGAGCTACTGTATGTCATTCAGACATTGTCATTTTCTGGTTTGGTTTTTTCAGTAAGAAATTTAGCTAATTTTTCAGTAGCTGGCCTGAATGCTGGAAGCAGTCTTTCTCCAACAAGGATTTTACAGGGTATTTACATTTACTATCAGAGGGATAACAGCTTGAGGAAAGCTGGACTGCATAAGGTACATGGTTCAGCTTGTTTAGAACATGTAGGGATTTTCAGTACTTCACTGCAGTCTGCAATAGAGAAACATCTTTCATAGTCATTTAAAGACCTGTGCAATTATTTTTTTTTATATACCCCCATCCTGTTATCAACCCTTTCTAGTTATAGAGGTATCTCAAGTGTCGTGAATGTTGAGTTTCAATATCAATAGACCGCCTGACAGAATGAAAAGAATATATCTTGATTCAGAAATGTTATGTTAGTTCACCAGATTCACAAACAGCAGAGGAATAAACTGGATTTAGTAGTAAATGCTCCAGATAACAGGCACTGAAAAGAAGGATTAGTGATAGGAGCTAAGGCCGAAAATAAAATTGCAGCAGAGATTTTATTAAAAAATACTGAAGTAAAAGAAATTTCTAACTCTTGTTGATAAATAATCCTGAACAGGTTATCAACAATGAAATATATACAGATTTAAAACATATATGTATATATAGTCCACTCAAAGAAAATGAGAAACAAGTAAAGGATTTTCATAGCTACATGTTTTTATCTTCTAATGGGGCCAAGAAAAGGCAAAGAGCACAAATGCATTAAAGTACATCCGACCTAAAAGACAGCATTTACATATATATATAATGCTTATATAGCATCATAAATAACTGCATAATCAAAGGTCAGGCTGTTTATATTGGAATATGTAAGACAATTCTTTCACAAAAAATCTGTAGCTGGGATGTTGCATAGAAATAGTTTCATCTAAAATTTTGTGAGACTGCTTCTTCATGATAAAACAGCATTACTTGAGACTGAGCTGAAAATACATAGTACTTGTTGGTAGAATTCAGAGTTTACCAAGCAAGTGAGGTGTCATCCAGCTATCTGAAGGTGATTGCCATGACAGAAAATGAAAAAGTTATAAACCAAAAAATGAATTAATTATTTTGGTTCAAAGTGCAATAGTATTTGCACAGCGAGCTTCTGTACTTAAGCTGAACACTATTGGTGTTAATGAGGTTCAGCCTGGGAAATGGGCTTTATCTATATACAGTTGTAGATTTGGATTAAAATGCTCCCCCCCCACTTCAAGTGTCCTATTTTTCAACATAGAAAATGTGAAGTTGCAGAAATAGATGACTATCTGGGTTTGACTGTGGATTTATAACAAGTGTTTTGCAATAGCTATTTTAAAAAAGAACAGGTAGACATTAGGAAGCATAGATTTTTCTATTAAAAAACCCCAAGAACTACAAGCATCTTTCTAAAACTCGCATTTTTATTAAAAAGAAATCAAAAATCATCACACATGGTAAAGTCAGTCCTGATTTATGGCTTCACTGATAATGTATTAAGTGATGGGGGAACTGACCTCATGCATAGCTTGAACAACTGTAGAACTCCCTGGAGAATCTTTTGTTTTTATGATACATATTTTGCACCATTTTATGTTTAGTTCAAATACATCTGAAGAATACATGAAGCTATTTTTATTTTTCTAAATGCAAAAAATAAATTTTTATGGCAATGAGATAAGCAGAAGTGCTTGATTGCATCAGTCTTGCAGCTGAATTCATGCAGATGCAATTAGTTTCAAAGTTTAAGTGACTTCAGTCTCGTATTTGTAACTAGAAGTTTTTACACTACATCTTCCTGAAGTCATCACGAAAATATTTAGAAGATAGAGTAACTGTCACTACTTCAGTAGAGTATTTGAGGCTATGTAAGGAACAAAAAAAAACCTCTGGCATTTTTGAAATTAGGGCAACAAACAAACAAAAGTTTGTTGCTTATTTGCACTCAAAGATCTCATTAGGTTGAAATGAGAGTCTTGTAACATTCAATGGGGATGATTTTAGAAAATATTCATTTTGGCCAGGCTACACTTTATTAAATACATACCCAGAATACCAGAATATCTGCTTGCTACTGATGTTTACAATGCATTTTGTTCTTTTCTTTTTCTTCAGTTTTTATTTCAGGAGGATTTTTTTTTTCTTATTTCTTACAGCAAAATCCAGTGAAGTAACATTTATTATTTCCTTGTGAATATATGAAACATATTCATCAATACAGTTCATTTTCACCTTTTATTCTTCCTGTCTTCCCTGAAATAACATTTTTTTCTGATTTTCTAAGCATTCTTTCAATCTATCTTCAGTCAAAGTCAGACGTTGTTCCAGGAATGAAATAGTCTGCTTGAAGACAACAGTAATTTCAATTTGGTTTTATCTTACTTACACAGTATTATAAAAATATGAAACATAGTAACATAATAATTTTAACTCAACAGGAAAAAAATATCTTAAGATGACTTTTCCTTAGATATTCCACTATTTAGAACCATATTTTAAAATAATGGCTTTGCAGCTATGGAGATTATCTAAAGGTTTAAAATTGTTTTTGCAAAATATTTTCTCTGGAAGAAATATATACATGCATATAAAATTACTCTGAAATATTATGCAAAAGTTGCATCCATATTTCAATAGAAAACCAGCCATCACTGGTGACCCCAAGTGATGTCTTCCAAAACCTGAAAGAAACTCCTAAGGCATCCTATCCAAAAAGGAAGTGAGAATAAAAATACCCTATTAAATGGTATTCTCCAAGAGAATCATCAGAAAAGGTAGGTTTTGGGACATGGACAGACAGTTTCTTTTTAATTCAACTTGCAACACAATTTTCAACTGATGACCTGCCACCATACTTCCCAAAACTTATTTCTTTAGTTAATGTTATGTATCTTAAAAGAACGCAGAAAAAAAACCCCAAAACAACAACAAAAAAACCGAAACAACCCCAAAACCCCCCCAAACAAAACAAAAACAAAACAAAACACAAAAAACCCCACAAAACAAAACAACAAAACAAAACCCAAACTTTTTCTACTCTCTTTTAATTTGGTTTACTATTAATATATTACAGACTACAGAGGAGTATCTTAAAACACAGATTGACTAAATCAGAATTACTAAAAAAAAGTATTGAGCATTTCCAAACCAGTGACTCGGAGTCACTGACAGATTGGTATTTGTGCATTTTCATTGACACGAGGAATTCTTCCACTGCTTAGATTCCTACCTAAGCCAACACCTTAAACAGCAAGTAACACTAAGTGGTATGTTGTTGCATACTTACTAAAGTTAAAACATCCAGCTGCTCCACAATGTGCTCCAAAGCATTACCCAGGGAGGTGGAGATGTCTGTCTGCTTGTCCACATTATGCACAACTGATTCACTCTCATTCTCTGACTTCCTTTTGAAACTTGTTGCCAAGACTGAAGCAGGGAGATACTGCTGATCTTCACTGGTGACATCATCCTTGAATACAGAAACACCATTTAAAGACTCAGTTGTCTTTGACTTAATTTAATTTAAATCATACAAGAAGATGGGCAGAAAAGTGTAGCTTTTAATTTTGAAAAAAATCTATTTACACATCTATGCACACACACAAGGGTCTTTAGAAATTCTTATTGTAACATGTCCATAACACTTCAATTTGTTCTGATGTAAGAGAAATTTCAGCTGTGATGGATGAGGCAATAAGAGAAATGTCATCAGTCTTGATGAAGAGATGAATGAGGAGATATATGGTGTATTATTAGAGGTTGAATTAAAGCTCAAATACAATTGCTGACTGAAGTTTTCAAAAAGATAGCTGTAGTTTGCAAAGGAATTGATTCACAGCAATCATATGGATGAAAAAAAATCCTTATGTGACTAGATGATCACAGAAGTTCCTTCCAACTTTCAGATGAAATTTTTGTTTCAGATGAAACCTTTCAGAATTAATCTCTTCTTTCAGATATATAAAAACCCCCAACCAAACAAAAAAATAAAACCACCACCAAAAAAAAAACCACCACCAAACTAGTTTGTAGTTTCCTATTCAGTGGCATTACTGATGATTACTGATCAGTGAGAAACTGATTCCTCCAAACAATGGGAGGAGGAAACATCAGAAAAGATCCACACAATAGAAAGTTCAGAAAGAAATAACTTTGATGTATAAACATTGGTCCAGAGTGAGAGAGCATGATGTTCCTATTTACTTCTGGTTTTGTTTGTGCCTTGAATTTCTTAATGGCACAAAAGGTTAAGTCACAAAAGGCTGTCATCACTAATTCATTAGAAGGCCCTTCATAACAACTTTACCTGATTTATTAATGATTTTTAGAGATTTCTTTGAAAACTTATTTCTTCAGATAATTTAACTTTATTTTTACACTAACAAACTGAGGTAGTCAAGTTTTATAATCTCCAATTATATTTCAAATATCCACACCATTTACAAAATATAAGTTTATTTGCTTATAATTTAACCATTTCTCTGAAATTTATTGACAGTTGATCAAAGTATCCATTATCTATGCAAACACACAATATCCACAGTGCACCCCAAATATATTTATGTTGTAAAGCTGAATAGATTTTCATAAGAAAGTCTTGAAATCACTGTCAGTCATTAGAAAATGAAAATCTCCTAAGTCAATAAAATTATCTTGTAGAATGTAAATGGCTAGGCAGAATTAATGGCAAACCTTTACAAGATTACCTAGACAAGTTGATGAGCTTCTGTCAATTACTTCTGTGTAGTTGACCCTCCCCTTGAATTAGGTAGGATCAGAAAGCGATGGATGAAATACTACTTGGATAATGTTATGGTTTTAAATGTAAGTAATACTAAATCATATCAGTATTATCAGGAACTTATACTGCTGCATTATCCATGATACTATTCCTGTGTCCTCAGTGCCATCCTGCACAGTTCTAACCAAGCAACATACCCTGTTCTCTGGACTCACTGTTCCTGATTCTCAAAAAAATCTGTTCTTCCTTAAGTGCTGGGGTTGTGCTATCTATAGCAATGAGAGAGAATTAAGTAAGAGATAAGTTGTGTCCACCATCTATCTGGAAGGGCTATTCTTTTTACTAGCAAAGCACAAGAGCAAGCCAAGAACACCACACACCCAGGGTCAGTAGAAGATTGTGGATTTAGGGAGGGGAAAGGCTGAAAGCAGACATTGAGATGGAGTAAGAGGGGTTTGTATCTTAGGAAAAGGAGGACAAAGAAGGTCTCACCACCCTCTCTGGGTTAAGAGCTTCATTATACAGTTAAGTTCTGCAAGGGCAGGTCTCAGTCCCAAAGCAAGAACCCATGAAGTGCAGAGCACGGGGCTGATAGGGCTAGGGGAAGACACCCATGCATATGCTTCAGACCTTAACTTACAACACTACAAAATCACATGGAACCCTTCTCAAGGGTTGATAGTATCATGGTATTTGGTGATAAGTCACTTTCATTGATTTCATTATGATGAAAGAAACAGATGAATGAACTAGAAGACACCTTCTGTTCCCTTTCAGCCCCTTTTTCTGCACTTGGAGACTGATTTATGAAAATGAACTAAGCATGTCAAGTAGTAAAGGGCTGATGCAACTAATACTGAAATTGATCGGTGATTTGTATCAATACTGGGCTGTGTCAAAAAATAAAAGTATTAAATCTATAGTTTGATGTTTAACAAACACTAAACATTTGAATCTGTTCTACAGAATGTCTTATAGTTACAACTCTTCCACTGAACTACAGAGAACTGTCCTCTGTCTATGGTTAAACTCATGGCTCATAGTGCAATGCTCTGTCAGCCAGGGTACTGCCTTTCATAACTGTGAAACTGTGGAAGAAAGGGTACTCACTCCAGCCAAGCTTTTTGAAGTTTGCCAGTAGTCAACAGCAAACCGTTTTAGTTCAGTGGTTAGGATGCTCACTCAGGAACAGGTTAAGTCATGTACCCATGATAGGCTTTGGATTTTATATATAAGGGGATAAAATGAATAAAAACTCTATAGGAGAAAGAGTCTGAATCCAGAACTTCCCCACTCCTAACTAGATGATGTAATTGCATCTTTCTCTCCAGTACCATGAATTTCAATTTCTTCCCAATATGAACAGTCTTGTGATGTCAACTTTAAGTCATTCCACCGAAGTGTCCATGGTGAAGGACTCACTTGTTAGCACAAAATGAAATAGAATACAAATTTGATTTTTGGACAGGGTAGGCAGAAAATGAATTTCCCATTTAATTTTACTTTGCTTTAGCTCCTTGCTTTGAAGTGTTAATAGTCTTCAAAAGAAAGTGTTCCATGTACCTCAGAATACTCTGACTCACAATGTATACCATGCACTTATTAGACGAGGATGAAGTATATAGGATTACTGAATCTTAAGATTGTCCCTATCTTCCCTTTGTAGATTGTTATATGAGATACCATAAATTCAATCCTAGAACAAATCCTAGTCTCAAATGCTGATTAATATGGAAAAAAAAAAAAAAAGATCAATTTGGCATTCAAATGTTAAGGAACAAAATATTGCCCCACATCAAAGAATTCCTGACTTACAACCAATCACACTATGAAGAACATCCTTGTATTTAACTACAACAGGGGAGTCTGTTAGAATAGATGTCTTAGTGAGATTTCTGTAGAAAGACAGTGAAATTACAGAAACATTGCTTCTGTCTCTGTATCTTGAATGCTTGTTCAGAAGCTTCCAAACCTCAACCAGGATTAGCTAAATTTGACAAAGATCTCACTAATTAAGTTGTAACAAATTTCAGGAAAATTGAAAGCAGGTTAGACAGGACACATTGCAGGAAAGATAGGTAGAATGTCAAGTATTATATATTCTGCATGGCAGCAGTAGCCTTCCTGGTTATCACATACCTTATGAAATGCTGGCAATTGATGAGAAGAGTCAAAAGTGTCAGCCAGCTGGTGCAAGAACAATTTGTAAAACAATTCTTCTTTATAAACATGTCTGTGTGTCCTCTGAAAATTTTGGAACCTTTTGCTGATTTTAATCAAACCTAATGAAGAGGTAGGGGTCTCAGAAGTAATTAAGTTACTGAAAGCTTCAGGAAACAATTTGCCAGTTTCCCACCTGAGGTTAATGCCATTCTACAAGTTGACACTCTTTAGCTCCTAAGAGGAATAAGAATGAGTTCCAGAAGTGCAAGAAAGACGCAGGCTGGAACTCATGTCTTCCCAGACACCAAGATCAATAAGCTCACTGAAAATAAACCTAGCATAGTTTGTTGAATGTTAACAAAGCTACTTATAGTAACGTTTTGAGAAGTACATTCATTTTCTTGCCATCTGAATTATACAAGTAATTAAATAATGCAACCAAAACAGATGTGACTGTAAACTTCAACTGATAATCTGGCTTCACTTAAAGATACACTGCTGTGCAAGATCAGTGTCCCATGGATAATCTATTAATTCTCAAGTACTTATATACTTATGTATGTACTTATAATAAAAAATGGATTTAACATTCAGTGGTACTCAAATTAAAGATTGTTGTCTGTGACATTAAGTATTAGGATTTAAAATTTATTTAAATTAATAGAAAAAGAAAGGAAAAAAAATTGAGACAAGTTCTTCTAAAAACAGTTTTACTCTGAAGTTGGTGTTTCTCATTTTCTTTTCAAATAATGCTGTACTTCAGACTGAAAATAGAGATTTCAGTTTAAGCTCCCACAAAGCGATCACAAATCTTTCTATTAAAGCCAACCCAAATCCATTCTTCCAACCCAAGGAGGAAAGCTGCCAATTCAGGTAAACAAAACAAATGTTAAGTTGCTAAAAATCTCACCAGACATTTTTTTCTTACAGTAAGTTTGATGCAAAATTCAGACAAATAGGCTATGAAAAATGTTTTGTAGTTCAGTAAATTGCCACCAATGTTGCCAAGTGGGAGTACTGGAAAAGTCATCTTGTAATTTAGTGGGTTAAGCAGGAAATTGTAATTCTTCTGTTATATACTGAAAGATTTAAAGGGACAATGTGATATAAAATTGCTTATAGATACAAGCCTCAGTCTTTGTCAAATCTGAAAGGATCAAATAGAGGTAAACAAATAATTGATGTTTCAAAATTAGTAAGAGAGAAGTGAAATGAGACTATTTCAAATTTTATCTAAGTCGTGCCAAAAATTGTCATCATCATCATATTCTGAAAATGTGTAGAGGTTTTAAAAAAATGTCAGACATCAAGTATACTGGTATATCCTTGAGACACCTGCTTTATATTTTAACCTTTCCCCATTATCTAAGTTCACTACTTCCTGCAGCTCAGTGAAGGGTGCAAAACTGCTGAAATACAATGCAACACCTAAATGCCAAAACCTCATTATAAAGGAGTGACACTATAGATTTTTTTACTTTTGGATACTGATCAGCTCACATCCATCACTTTCATTCAGCATACAAATGTTATTTTCAAAGAAACTCTTTATACCCAACAGCCTATTTTACATAAAGTGTTTCAAGAACTATATGTTCCCTTTCCTTCAAATTAGCCCCATTCTAAAGTATTTTAAATACTCCCACTTCATAAACAACAATTCTATGTGTTGCCAGCAAAGTAGTAAAGATACTTCATAAGTCAAAACCCCAATCTATTCTGAAAGACTTAAAAGTTTTAGCTTATTTCGAGGGAATAAATTTGAACAAGGCAATTTAAAGTTGTTACTTCTGAGCAAAACTAAAAAAGAAAATTAAGATGTTTACAGTGTTTCCATTCACAGCCTGTTAGTAATAAAATGGACTCACATTTGTACTTCATGAGAGTTAAAAATAAGGAGAAGGAACAGATTTAATTAATCAATAGGAAGCTACTACCATGACATTTACCAAGCGGATGTTCAGTAGAAAATTAAATTTAGCTTATAAATGATGTATCAAACAGCAAACCATAATTGCTTATCTTTATCTTCTGTCAAGCAAAATAAGCAAAACTCTGTGGGTGGTCCTTAATCAATCTGCAGAAGAGTCCCTACACATAACCTTATCACCTCTGCCTCCTATTCCCAAATATTTTCCCATGAAACATTCATAGATCAGATAGAAACAAACACTGCATCCCAGTCTCCTTTTGCTTCATGATGCATAAGAATAGAATCTGCGTTAAATGCATCCATATATAAAGATGTCTAAGTTTATTTATAGAGGAAAAAAATTCTTTCAAGGAAAAAATATGAAGATATACAAGTCTCTCACTCAACTGAAGATCATTAGTCTTCAATCTTGTAAGGGCTTCAAATTTAGAAAATACAGACAACAGCTTCCAAATTAATACCTTCATGATGGGCTTGTATGAAAAAGTGACATTGTTAAGCTTCCTAATGAATCACAGAAATTGGCATGGCCTGCTTTTAAAAAATAATCTTTAAATTTTGAGCACACGGTACATTTGCCTACTAATACTACAACATTTCTGATACTATGATCAAAACAACAAACAACAATTAGTCATAAGTAAGGCATTAAACTCAAACAGACTAAATAGCAAAGGCATAACAGAGTAATCTCCCACCTTAACAGACCTTGATTTCCTGGGGGTTTTTTTGATTATTTCAAGTCATGGGGGGTTTCTCAGGGAAAGGAACAGTACTGTCATTATCGCTGCTTTTACCTCCTTGTGAGCCTACCCTCAAATGAAAATGGTTCGCTGTGGATATACTATAGTATATATACTATTGAACTGCTCAGGAGATGGGGTTTTTTGGCTTCTCTGGTTTTGGTTTTTTTTTGTTTTGTTTTGTTTTGGTGGTGTTGTTGGGGTTTTTTTTGTTTGTTTGTTTTGGTTTTTTTTGTTGGTGTTTTTGGTTTTTGGGTTTTTTTGTAGGTCAGAATTACTCACAGATTGCTTCTATTGCTTTGAAAATTTTTTTTTTTCAGTCAGTAAGTGATCCACATAAAATAGAGCTCTATGATCTATTATGCTAGCCCTGAGTATCTTACATCACAACCTGTTTTATCAGTTTCTACTGCAGAAAACTTCACTACAGTTTCAGCTGCTAACAGCACTCTTCATTTCCTCTCCTCTTACATGCCCATGAATCAGCACAGCAAAAAAGCTGCCATGTGCCAAACTGCAGCTTTCTGCCCTTGGTATCTGTCAAGGTTAGCAAACTTTAATAGAAGTTTTGCATTCAAGCAATAAAATACAGATAAACAATGCAGCACATATAAAACAAAGTTCTATTAAGCATGTCTAGCTTGATCAGACCTTCCAGAACAACTCAAAACACAGAATTTCCTTAATTCAAAGTCTTTCATGGCTTCTTACATATCTCAGTCTTCCCTAGCTCTTAAAAGAATGTCCATGCTAAAATAAAAAATTGAAAGTATGTAAAGTAAATGCACCTCATCCCACCTGTCAAGGAAATATGTGGTCTCCTCTCTGGCACAGGTATCATCACTGAAGGTTGTACATCCTTCAGTTTAGAACCTGACCATGAGTAGTGGTATCAGGATACAAACTCATAGCCAACAAACCAAGCCAGACTATCAGACAGCATTGCTTAGTAAAACAGGCATTTTCACTTAAAATGGAGTAACATTATAAGTCTTGAAAACAACAAGTTCAGTCTGAAGCTGAGATTATAAAGGCCACAAGGCCAGTACAGTACAGTACAATGAACACTAGTAGATAACTAGCTTTTGTTGTTTGGGGTTTGGTTGATTTTGTGGGGTTTTTTTTAATATCAGTACAAAATAACTGAAATAATGATGCTCTTACAGATGTAGTCTGATTAATATGTTTTATTTATTTCAATCAGGACTACAACTATGTTAAATTTAGCATTACTGTGATGGCATAATATTCTTTTGTTCCCAGGCACATCTCAAGATATCCTAGATAGACAGTTTTATGTAAAGAATCACATCCTATTTTGAAAGTGTTCTTTCACACACATAATGAGAAACAGGCTATATGGTTCCGTTAGGTCAGTTTTTTTCCCAGATCACTGCTAATAGTCTGAGGAAGCACTGTAAAACAGTGCACATTCAATGCACTGAGTATTTTGCAATTCCACATGCACAAAGTCTAGTTCAGAACAAAAAAAAAATTTTGTCTCTATTCCATTCATGTCAAGAGAACACAGAAAAACACCTCTCAGATGTCCACAAATATTTGAGTGCATCCAGTTAAAAAAAAATAGCATTACTGAAATATTTTTCTAAACTCTTAGATCATCAGTAATCACAGAAAAGTAGAGGTTGAAAGGGGCCTCTGGAGATCATCTAGTCCAACCCCCCTTCTAAAACAAGTTAAGCTAAAGCAGGTTGCACAAGAATGCATCCAGGAGGGTTTTGAGTCTCCAGAAAAGACTCCACAACTGCACAGGGCAGCCTGTTCCAGTGCTCCATCACCCTCAAGGAAATAAATTTCTCTTCATGTTTAGGTGGAACATCCTGTATTCTAATTTGTGCCCATTGCCCCTTTCCAGCGATGCCCAGTGATAAGACAAGACACTGGCCCCATCCTCTTGACACCCACCCTTTTAAATATTTGTAAACGTTGATCAGCCCAAAAGGCCAATCGCATCCTGGGCTGCATCAAAAGAAGTGCGGCCAGCAGATCAGGAGAGGCGATTCTGCTGCTCTACTCTGTTCTGGTGAGACCTCACCTGGAGCACTGCATCCAGCTCTGGAGCCCTCAACACAGGAAGGACATGGACCTGATGGAACAGATCCAGAGGAAGGCCATAAAAATGGTCAGAGGGCTGGAGCACCTCTCCTACAAGGACAGGCTGAGGGAGTTGGGGTTGTTCAGACTTGAGAAGAGAAGACTCCAGAGAGACTTTATAGCAGCCTTCAGTACCTGAAGGGGGCCTGCAAGAAAGCTGGAGAGGGACTGTTTGCAAGGGTATGTAGTGATAGGACGAGGGACAGTGGTTTTAAACTAGAGAAGGGTAGATTTAGACTGGATGTTAGAAAGAAGTTCTTTACTATGAGGGTAGGGGAACGCTGAAACAGGTTGTCCAGGGAGGTGGTGGATGCCCCATCTCTGAAGACATCAAGGTCAGGTTTGATGAGGCTCTCATCAGCCAGATATAGTTGAGGATGTCCTTACTGCAGGGGGGTTTGACTGGTTAACCTTTGGAGGTCCTTTCCAACCCAAGGATCTGTGATAAGATCCCCTCTCAGCCTTCTCTTCTCCAGGCTAAACAGATTCTAGTGTCTCAGCATTTACTCATAACAGGAATGTTCCAGTCCCCTAACCATCTTTGCAGCCCTCTGCTGGACTCTCCCCAGTAGTTCCCTGTCTCTCTTGAACTGGGGAGACCAGAACTGAACACAGTACTCCAGATGCGGCCTCACTAGAGCAAAGTAGAGAGGAAAGAGAACCTCCCTCAACCTGCTGGTCACCAGCAATACCAACACTTTTCTTAAAAATTGATTATAAAATTACTTTCTTCTGTGTTTGCTCACTGATACTAATTTTTACCATCAATAGTTCCCTGCACAGTTGGAGTCTGATTCACTAAAGGGATCCACAAAAACTGAACAGCTATGCTCTGTTTCCATTGGATTTTGATAAAGCTACCTCTTAAAATAAAATACAGTACCTAAAACCAGTACCTATATAGCTTGCAAAGGAATTAAAAAAAACAAAAACAAAAAACAACCAAAAACCACACATCCCCCTCAAACATGTTCTAATAAAAACATTGTGTTTTAGGCATTGAGAGAAACCCAGGGATTTCCCCCCACAAGACAAGAAGTACCGCTGAAAAGTTAACAAATAGAAAAATAAGTGTCATGAACATCCCACACAAACAAGACAGAAGTCATTAGTGGTTCAATTTCCAAAGGTGAGGATTTCCCTGCCAGGAAGTCAATTCTAAATATAACAATTCAGGAAGACTATATTCAAACACTTTCATGAAGTGTATAAATATTTGCACCACAGGCACTAAAAATAACAATATATACCCTATAGAATAAAGGTAAAGAAAGGTAATAAAGGATCTTCGATACATCTTCTGCTTCAGCAAGAAGGTTTGTAAAGGTGAGGACAGTTACCATGAAATGCTAGAAACATTCCCACTATTCACAATTAGAAAATAAAGTAGCAAATTTTAATTTAGGCAAATTACTTTGGACTGCATGTGTGCACATCCAAGGGAACTTCTTATAGATAAAATCAGTGCTAAAGTTTCAAGTGGTGACTTTTTACACATACAGAGTCCTAATAAAAATTATATTACATACTCTGCTTGAATTTCTTATCCATACTAGGGCAGGGAAAAGCTGAGGGAAAGCAAGAGGAACACTTGAAACAGAAACTGGAAACATAATGAAATAAATACTAGAAATAATGTCAGCAAATCAATAACCCTATATGGACACAGCCTCCTTTCTAATACTATTAATAGAATATTCTGCTATATTTGATACAACAAATACTAGTGAATAAAACCAGGAGTAAAAAAAGAAACAAACTAGGACTTCCCTAGCATATGGGCAAACTCCCTGTACACCAAGTAGCAGAAGGCATGAAATACATGGAAGGAAGGAGGCAGGGTTATCTCAGTGTGAGAGCACAGCATCCTCACCAGGACACACCTACTCAGAGAAATGATGGCTATTCTTCTGGATTGCCTGCTTATGACTTCTTTCTGTCCTCTTCCCTCTACTTAAGAAAATGACTGGAAGTCTCTGCTTTAGACCAATAGCTAGCTATACAAGTCTGACTGAACTTTACAAAGAAACAGCAGCTGGTAACAGTATGATTTCTTGTGCAGAGTCTTAAAATATCTGTAAGAGCAAGCACTTCATCTGTCTCATTCCAACAGCTGGGAAAGCCACCTAGTATATTCATTGGTCTTGGTCAACATAAATTTACAATGAAAAGAGATTTTTCAAACCCAAAAGAATTTCTCATTGTTAAAGGCATTTTTACTTCTAGGAAAACCAAAGCAAAGCCATTTTTCTAACTTTAATTTTCAAATTAAATAATATTCTTTAAAATAGGTGATTGATTTATCTTAGGCAAGTGCTTTTTATTTTTCACCTGTTGGCGCAAAGCTCATCTTGATCAAGTTATACCATATGTGAATGAGAAGAGCTAAAGGAACATATTTCTGTCTTAAACCTCACCTCTTCATAAGAATGAAGAAAAAAATTACTGAAGGTAAAATCCTAAAAAGAGGGACTTTGCCAGGAGAAGGCTTGAAGGACGTGAGTAATCTCCTCCTAAACTCTGCAGAAAGCTGAGAAGAGCTGCAGTCCCTGTGCTCCAGTCTGCACAGATCAGGGGGCTGGTACTTCACTAGAATGGGAGGCAGCTGCTGCACAGGAGAAAGTGTAGAGCTGTGAATGCTGTAGAACTTCCCTTCATGCACACCCCCATCCTATGTTAGCAGAGCCCCCTGCCGCAGAAAGAGCACATAAGATCTTTTTGCCACCCCATTACATAAATGTATGCTTGTATACATGTCTACACAGAACCTGTTTTCAAAGTTACAGTCAAAGCCAACAGAAGCTTCTTTATGTTGGCACAGATGCACCTGTACCAGTGTTTTTTGTCATGATAATGGTGTCAGTGCTATGGTATGAACAGGAGGGTGTACCACTGGACTGGGTAGTTACCAATGGGTTTTTGTTCTTACTTCTATGGGGCAAAAAATCTCCTCCAAATTATTTATAAGAAAATATCAAGGAGCAAAAAGCATTAGAAACTAAGCTATCAGTCCAGCACAGTAAGTACAGTCCAAAGTTAAAGCCGATAGGGTCAGCACAATTGCTTGAAGACTTTTCCAAAGAGACAGATGCTACTATTAGGGGGAGAAGGAAAGAAGAAGAAAAAAAAAAAAAAGCGTCCAGTAATTCACAGCCTGGAACTAGAATCCCCTGATGATACCTAGGGAAAAACTATTTTACTATGTAACAGAAGAACACTGTTCCTCAGCATTTGACCAAGACTTTTGTTAATAAAATGATACACCTGTAATGGATGATGATGAGAAGTTTGACAAGGATATCAGATACTTTAGCAACAGTGTAAACAGAAGATTAAAAGAAGAATAAAATGAAGCTTCAAAATTTTCCTTGACAAGTCACATTTATAGCCTTTTATTAGGTTTCACTTCATACTTGGAGAAAGAAGCAAAAGTTTACACAGAGCTATTTCGGTGCCCAGCATTAGGAATCTGTTGAAGGTTTGGACACACTGTCCAATTTTACCAGGTGAAAACAATACTCAGTGCTGCCAAGCTTGGTTCAGAGGTGGGATTTTCAAAAATGAGTATCACTTTAGCAGCACTAGCACAACTTTGTACTTAAATTAGTAGTTTTACATTTTACTGTGTCATGATTCAAATCAGGAAACTGCAAAAACAGAGAAATTCAAGAATTGCATATAAATATCCAAGAAATGTTAACACTGGAGTTCTCTGATATGGCTGTTATATAAAATAATAATTTAATTAATGTTCTATTACAAAATTCTGTCAAAATACACACATTGCTCAGCGTGAGTTAAAATGCTAAATGTGTTGGCATGTAAGATTGGTATGCTGTATTAAAAAGGAATTTAACAATGATAAAAACTACAGTTAAAGCATTAAGGTTGCCAATAATAGCTTTATTTTCGTATGCTTCATAATTTTCTCCCACTGTTGGACTGTGACAGTTGGAACTTTGAAGAAGCCAAAACAAAACACCTTACTGATTTAAGAATCTGTTCTGCAGTTCTGCCAGTTCATTAAAATCAGAAATCAATTAAAAAAAAGTAAAATTCTGTGATAAGGAGAGAGTAGGTTTCCTTGCTCAAGCAAATCATTAAGATACCACACTTTCAAGATTTATCTTCCCCTTATTTGACACAGTGTTTGTACTTTAGCCAATATCTTCCTACCTAAAGTGACAAAAATTAACAAACCATTAGAAGTTACTGTAAGCATGGAATAAATGGCAACACCACTCTGAATTTGGGTGGTCAGGACAGGAGGAAGGATAGGGATGGCAGCTGACTCAGGGAGTTACAATCAAAGAACATCTGTTATTCTTTCACAGGAACATAGTACTAGAAGAGGTCTTGATCACTGAATCCAGTCCTCAGCCAGAAAAAGGAGTTTGCATCTATACCATTCCCATTGAGCAATCTTAATTTTGTAACTAACATCTCCCATGGTGAACTTCTTTTACAATTATTTTACTATTTTCAAAGCATAATCTCTATAAACTAAGTTTTGTCCATATTTATGTATTAGCCAAGTGTAAAACCTTCCCCATTCTACTTCAACAGATGGTCTCAATATACAATGGTCACATCCACAATCCTGTTGACTTTTTTCAAAATAAATATGGATAAGTATATTTTAAAAACTAGACAGCTAAAACATAGGGGTTGGTTCTCCCCTTCTGGAAGTGATGCTGGGAGAAAACACCCCTATTCCTTAGTTCTTTGTGTGATAGTGTCTTATAGATTATGATCCTGTTTCATATTATTAGTGATGTGACAGAGGGAGGGGGGAAGAAAGAAAAAAAAAATCTAGTACAAGCTTCTGCCTCTCTCAGCAGTAAAATGCTATGAAGCCAACAATTTAAAGAAGCTCTGCCTCTTGATTCTTATAGGATTCCTTTGCCACCAAGCTGCAGAGAGGCAGTTCGCAAACACAGGAGAAGGGAGGCAACCTGGTCTAGTGTCCACAACAATTCTCAACCCATTGGAGGGGGTCCAGAGGAGGGCCACAAAGATGATCAGACGGCTGGAACACCTATCCTACAAGGACAGGCCGAGAGAGTTAGGGTTGTTCAACCTGAAGAAGAGAAGGCTCCAGGGAAACCTTACTGTGGCATTTCAGTATCCAAAGTGGGGCTGCAAGAAAGGTGGAGTGCTTTTGACAAGAGCTTGTAGTGATAGGATGAGGGGTAATGGCTTTAAAATGGAAGAAGGCAGATTTAGATTAGAAATTAGGAAAAAGTTTTTCACTGTGAGGGTGGTGAGACACTGGAACATGTTGCCCAAGGAGGTTGTAGATGCCCCAACACTGGGTGTGTTAAAGGCCAGGTTGGATAGGACTTTGAGCAACTTGCTCTAGTGGGTGGTGTCCCTGCCCATGGCAGGGAGGATGGAACTAGATGATCTTTAAGGTCCCTTCCAACACAAACCATTCTATGATTCTTTGGCAGTGGGGTCTGATGTTTTACCAAGCAAGAAAACAGAAATTTTATTAAGAATCGCCACAGATCCAAATTATAGCCCTCATGCTTTGTGATGATGGCCAAGCTGCAGTTTCTTTACAAGTTTTCTAATTTTAGAAAGAACTCCCTCGTTTGTACTAATACTGTGATCTTTTAAAATTTCTGAAAGGAAGATTACTTGGTATTTTATTATCACCAACAGCATCCTGGTCATAGCAAGAATTTATAGAACTGTGTGTTTACACAAGGAAAAAGTGGATGTATCATTTCCCATACTCTAATGAATAAACACAATGTCGCTGGTGCTCCCTGTCATCTATGTCCCTGCATCTTAAAGAGATTAGATAATAATAATAATAATGGACACTAACACAAATCTTATCTAGGCATCAATCAAGTTAAGCGCACAACACTTACATGTAAGCTACTCCTACTAAGAACAGCATTCTGAAGTGTGCTTGTGCCCCCATCCATGTGGCATTTTCTTTGAAAGAAAAGCACATTTCTCTAAATAGTTTGGTTGTAAGGGTTAGAGATGGATTAGAGATGGATTAGAGATATAATTGAATTGTCAGAAAGATATATAAATATATAAATAATATTTAAATACTTCACTAAATTAGCATTAATAAAAACCTGCAGTAAATACTATGCACTGAGGTATAAGTAGGAAATATAAACACAACCATGAAAAAAGGCATATAAAACAGAATATCATAATGCTACATCTCCTTTAGTAGTTTCATTTGATTAAGGCTGACTGTATGCTTGCAACTACATAGAAGAGCTAAACAACATGTAATTGATTGTACAGTACCCGTTATGACAGATAGTGGCCTAATCAATATCTGGAGAAGCCACAGTCAGTGGGATACAGAGGAAGACATATCCCTACTGTGTGCTGTACTCCAAACTTGCTGCTAAAATGACAATACAAATGAAAGCAGTTGGCACTATAATCCCAGATCAAAAGCTGGCATCCCAGTCCTAAATGCCAAATTCCTGTTGAGGATTTAAAGTCTTCACAGATAAAATATACTGTTGCTTTTTACAGCTGTAAAAGGCAGAATAATACAAATGACCATAAATTAGAAGTGATGAAACACTTATTCTACTGGTAATTGAAGGCCTCAGTAAAAACTCTATAACCATTACAATTAGGAGCAATAACAAGGACACTTTTGCCCACCTGCCTAAGGAAACAGTGCTGAGACTACCACTTTTGTCTGCTTGTCCCCACACCTCACTTTTAAGTTTTGAACTTGTTGCAGATTTAAGAAGGTCTGATGAAGGAAGAGATATCCTAGAAGGAGCTGATTTGATATAAGCTTCCTGAGAAGAGATTGCCAACTAAAGAGGAGAAATCAGTAAGTGCTCTCACGTAAGTGCTCTCACTTGGAAAAAGGCTCTGACATAAGTTTACATATTTCTGGAGGCTAGGAATGCATATGAGAGAAACAGAACTTACAATTACCTCAAATCCAAGGAAAAGCATCAAATAAAACTTTACAGTCAGCTATGAAACACAGACTTGTGAAAACAAAGAAAACAAAGCTACATAATTTGTCACTCAAGGATTACTTTTTACTTTACAAATACCAAAAACAAATGAAGCCTGTGCAATGGCTGGCTTACTAGCTAGGGGTGTTAAGATAAGGGTAAAACAGATTATTTTTTTTTTTAAGTGGTTAATTAAGCATTTTTATCTTCCATTTCGGAAAGTAATAAATGCTGTAACTGTATTTCTGTCAGGATGCTTTCTATTCCAACCATAGAAGAAAAGGTTGTTAAACAATGTATGTAAATATTTTTAAAACCTAGATGACATTTCAAAACCATTCAGTTCAAACTAAGCAAGGTAACGATGTTGATTTTTAATATATACTGGAATAATGGAGAAATACCAGGGGAGTGGGGAAGCTAACATTCCATCAGTAGTTAGAAGGGAAATAAAACAAAACCAGGATAACCATGTGGTCCACAGCTCAGCTTGAGAATTGTGTCAGGCAAAAAACACTGAAAAGTTGATTTAGGACACATAAAGCAAAGAATTAAGGCATACCATCAAGCAAATCAGTAGTTTCAGAAAGGAAAGAAATGGTCTGAAACTGAAGCCCTCACTAGTGACATATTTAGTTCCTGATAAAAACACTTTTTTTAAAAATTCACGATATGCATGCTACAATTTTAATCAACACATTTTAGGTTGCAATGTAGTATGAAGTCATTTATCTAGCTAGTGTTTCTTCAAAGCCAATTAAATCAGAAGGTAACTACCAAATTATGCTGTCTTTAATGATCCTCCTGAAATCTGTTCTTGCTTCAGTCTCATGCAGCACATACCAGTGATCTGAACACAAAAAGGTATATTGAAAACCCCTTAAAACAGTCAGGGTTACTTGGTAATCTGACTTCATTAAGCTGTTCAAATGCAAACTTAGGTACACATGTAAGGTCTCAGAGGGGAAAATACTCTAGAGTAATACACTATAGAGAACAGAGGTTTTGAAAAGAATTATAACAACACAACATATAACCGAGTGAAATGATAAAACTCTAATGTGATACAGGTAATGAGCAAAGAATTGCAGTGACTTCTTACATGTAGTTATAACTTGCTGAAAGTACTGAGCAAGAGGTAGCATTGTAGTGTTACACTAGACTGGAAAAAATTGGAAGCATGGGCACAGAATTCCTGTCCTAAAAGATGATTAAGAAATGGGGAAACACCTCTAAGAAGGAATCACGGCTTGGAAGAGTGATCTTTTCAGTGAGGAATATTTGATACTATTTTATCTAAAAATAGATTAAGGATAAAATAATCAATTCTCTTAAATCTGTGACAAGAAAGGGCTGCTCCACCACAATAAAAACTAAAAACAAACAAACCCAAAAACAAACAAACAAACAAAAAAACCCACAAAAACCAAACCAACCAACCAAACAAACAAAAAGTAAAATAGGCAACTCGGAGTTATACTGCAGTGCCTAGGCCTCGGGTATCAGATATGCAGTGTGGAAGTGATATCTTGGCATTTAGGAAGTGCAATCTCCATGCAATGCCAGAGGACAGCAGCTACCTATCCCCGATCAGAGTACCACACAGGGAGGGGATTAAAAAAAAAAAAACCAAACCAAACCAAAACCAACCAACCAAAAAAACAACACAAACCAAAAAACCATCCAACCAACCAAAACCAAACCAAACCAAACACACAAACAAACAAAACAACACAAATAATCTTTTCAGAGAAGTGATGCCATGTATCTCCACTTATAGTGTCAGTTACAGAGCTTCTACTCCGCCACCAAATACTATTTATTTCAAAATGCCTTAAGGCAATGGAATCCAGCATTTCTCTTCCAGAGGAACACCCTAATCAATAAACACAGACTGCTTCTCACTTGCTTTCCTCTGACACCACATACTTTGCGCTTTTAATTTACAGTGCTTCAAATTAAAGAATGAAGGATGGAGTTGCCTCCATTCAGCCTCTGTCTCACCTGCTGTTTGGGTTACAACTGTTAACAGAAGTTAAACTGAATCCTTTTGGGTTGAAAAAAAAATAACCAAATCCAACACTGCCCAAACAAAAGGAAGCCATTACTAACAACTCCTTTGCTTGTATTTTTCCACTGCATCTTAAGAAAGGTGTTCAGCTGTGTCACGCATGTAACACACCTATATATGTTATATATATCCCACTCTGGATACATGGCTTCATGAACATGGGTCAATCTCAGGTTGCAGCCAGTACTAATCTCCTACTTCATTTCCCAATAGTGTCTTCTCATTATTCCCTTTGAGTTGGTATTAGTGTTTGGTTAGCTGAGCAGATCAGGGAATTAACTTGGGTGGAATTAACCAGACAAAAACCAGTTGTTAAGTTAAAATGACTGAGAAATCATCCTTTAGCATTGTCCTACCTAATTTCTAATCCCAAAACTGTTTTTGTGGAAAATACCAAGCCAAGATGCTTTCAGAGTTTTTCTATATCAAACATCTACACGATGAAGGAACATTTTTGCCCCAGTGATGAATTTTATTTTAAAAGTCTCAGTCTTGCAACCTACGGAAATACTGAGTCAGATCCAAAAATTACATTATCTCACACGAAGCAAGTAACTACATTTCTTACAGCAAACTAGAGAGTAATGCAGCAAGGTTTGCAAGGAGAGATGTGCTGTATTAGAACAATTGATATATTTGGAGAACACTCAAACAAGCTCTTTGGCAGAAAGCACTCTCTGAGTTTAGATATCACTCTGATTTAAGTGATAAACAGAATTTGCTAGCATTAGTTCAAGCACTGTCATTCAGGAAATACAAGAAAAATATTTAAACAGTATTAAAGTGTTTGCTTCTGTAACAAACTTGCAGTGAACATTCTGAATAATGTATTGGCTATATATATTTCATTTTGTATTCAAGGTTCTGCTAGACAATTGCAAGTATGCTGCACTAAACTTAGACTCCAGTAGTATTTAAGAACAAAGGGTAATTCAAGGACAGTACTTCAGCTTAACCTGTAGTTCAGCTTTATTATCCAACTTAATATAACAAAAAAACAAAAACCCAAATGCAAAACCCAAAAAGCCCTGCAACTTTCTCTAAGAGAGTCACACACTATGAACTAATGTGAACATTCCCTTGTTTCTCAGTCCCACAAAATGTGAGATCTCAGAATTAAAGTCCCACAAATACTAAGAAGTTCAAAACTTAACTGGTGCTACTGCATGAAAAAAAAGATAAAACAGGTGCTTACAAAGTAACAGAGCTACTGAATGCTAACTTCATTAACTTCCATCAAGCTAAATGACTCACAAATGGCATTCAGATCAGTGGTAAATTATCATCTAGGTCAGCAGGAAGCTCATTACAGACTGACAATCCAAGTGACAGAAACACTTTTCTACAAGTGCTACAGTAGTAATTTCCTGTGTGAAAGGCTTGCTACTGTTCCTGCATTCCTCAGGGGATGCTTCTTCTCAGAGGATGTTACTCTTCCCCAGGAAGAGGAAGGAACCAGTTGTTATTGGATGCGTGGGCTGATAGCTGTCATGCATTTTCTGCATGCCGCAGAATCAGCTGTGAGAACTGTGAATACAGCTCAGATTCCCAGCTGAAGCAGGGGAAAACACTGCTTGGGCAGGGCAAGGTCAGGATATACACATACAGTCTCTCAGGAAGTTGAAAGAGAAATAATACCTGGAACTTCCATTCCTCCAGTTCCCAGAAACGTGCTGATTTGCTAGAGGAACAATATATAGACACAGATCAACTTGAAAAGCATTCCTCGAGCATTGCACTGTTGCCATGAGTAAGACCCTATACAAAGTGAAATATTGCCAGTTCCAAAAGTCATCTACAGCAAGCCAGTTATCTTACAAAACAGTACAGATAGTGCAGCAACAGCATCTGTTAATAGTGTCACTACAGGCAAAGGCAGTGTAAATTAAACAGCCTTGTGAGGAAACTAAATACTGAAGCTTGATCTTCTCCATAGGGGAATGAGGTGGTGTAGATTTTTTTTTCCTGTTAGATCCCTCTCCTGAGCTTCCTGTCCTGCAGTAACTCAAGCTCTCTCCGTATGTGCTATGACACTCTTACAAGGTAGGCCACCAGTAGCTAGCCCATGTCTAGTCCATTATCAGTGAATTCAGTGCTATATCCTTTTACTTTAGTGGCAACACTAATATGTTTTCCTTATTCTACTACTAACTCCTTTATTTCCAAACTTGGTTAAACAAAAATAACCAAATCAACAAACAAAACAAAAAACCCAACAAACCACCAACTATTTAATTCAAAAATTATTAGAGATATAGGACAGAAACAGACAAAAATACCCCAAACCAGTACAATCTTAGAGGATACATTTCCTCAGGAAAGCAGGGTAAAAATAGCATAGGAGATATTATATTCTTGCACTCTCTAGTGCCCCAATTCAGAATTCTGTCTCCAATGAAAACCTGACTTTCTCTCAAGCTCCAGTTCACTCAAAGAATATAATGAAGCCTATTAGGGAACATCAAGACATGTATTATTACCTAATTATGTAGCAGCACAACACATTTCCTGTTCTCTTCTTGTAAACCAGCAGTTACATGCTGTGCTAGAATAGCATCACTGCAAAATACAATGGCCATCAGGTCATATTCTTATTTTATTACAAAAGCTGAGTTCACTTTCATGTAACTTTCATGTATTAAGCAGTATTTGATGCTAGTGGTATCAAAGCATACTGCTTTTAAGTACATATTGCTTTTAAGTACACAGATCTTTATTAAACATGCCTGAGCCTCTACAGAGGCTCAAAATGCAAGTTTAGAAATTCACAGTTCAATATGCCAAATACTTCAACCTTTTGGCACTTGTGACAGAAAATGAGCCATTTTGTTTGCATACACCATACCTTCTTTGGAAGGCCCCTGCTTGGGCAACAGAAAAGGCTGTCTCTATTGCCTCATGGTTGTTCCAGATGGATTAGGTGAAACCTTTGGGAGGGATGGAAGACTTTCCTTCCCTGAGAGCAGCTGAAGGTGTTTAGCTGCAGTGCTGTGGGGAGAAGGCAACCTGTCTTCTTCCCCCAGCACCATACACTGTACCTGCATAACATGCAAATAGTAGAAAGGTCTGTCTGAAGAATGCTGTAAGGCAAGATGACACTAGCATTTGCTTGTCTAAAGAGCAAGACTGGACAAAGAGAAGGATTCATTTGCAAGAACACAAAAGCAGAATTTAAAGTTTTGGGGTTTTTTTTATTCTGCCATACTGAACACTTCTGAGTTCCTCTATTTACAGTATTTATTTTGCATTTTCATAAGACCTAGCATCAGAGATTCAGAGCCTGTTTGAGAGGTTTTGGTATACTCATCTATGGAAAAAAGTGCAGACAAACTTTGGAGAAACAGTATCTCTTCACATTATTCCCTAATTTCATTCCGTGTTTGTGATTTGGAGTTCAGACCATGGAGTTGACAGTTTGCTCAAATAAGCACTTTCTGGTAATCATAAAAATGGCAGCATATGAAAAAAATCAATAGCTATTCAGGGAATGGCCTTCCTTATTTCTGTCTGGGAGTAAGGAAGGTAAGGTGACAGCAGAGGCTGGGAACTGTCAAATTTTATCAAAGCCCTTCTAATGGAATCACTCCTCAATGTAGAGGTCAGTCTAACTTACAACTGAGCTTTGGACAAGGAACACAAAGCAGGACATTTTTCTCTTTCTTAGAGGACAATGATTCTGGTCTTCCTTTCAAAGGGACAGGCCCAGGACTTTCCTTGGGAAGAGAAAAATGCATGAACATCCTGCAATGATCCTAGTTTAAGTGAAAGGCTAAGTGCCCAAGATACCACGAAAACTTGATATCCATGAAAGCTGTTATTCTTTCAGATGAACTATAACAAGCAGTAAGGGAAACCATTGTGCACAGTGCCATATGAGTTTTGCTCTACTGGCTCTCCCTTTCTGAATAGGACTTGGGCCCCAGAGGAGATGATCTATGTATAAAACTCCTATTATTTCCTCCCTTTCCCCTCCCCTTAACCTCACTGAAGACAGTTGGTGTTTACTTCCATATAAGGCTGGAGCCTGGAAAGGTCATAAATCAGAATAAATTTGAAGTTGCATGGTAAGGAAAATATGCATGGTTTTTAGCTTTTAAGATAAAATTTCCTCTGTCATCCTCTTCTATAAGATTCTGGAGTTGTGTGAAGCCATGCAAGGAAGACACATTACTCCAAGATCTTTTCAAAAATCAATATAAGAATAGTTGTGAAAGCCTTCACGTTCACAAAGATAGAAGAATGGATGTAAGTTTTGCCATTCATAATTGCCATCTTTGCTAAACATATGGGGTACTTTTTAGAATTTCTTTTTGTTGTTGTTGTACTCAAAATAAAGCCAAAAAAATACATCAAATATATCTAAACTCTGACATACATACAGGGGATGCAGTGTGTATAGGATAAATTGAGAGTACAGATATTTCTACTTTTTGCAGCAAGACAACTACTACCACTGCAGTACAGATAAACTAACAATACCTTATCTTGAGGAATTGAAGCTGCACATGCATTCTTTCACATATTTTACAAGTTGCAGTGGGGGTGGGAATTTATTTGGTCACTTTCTATTTTAAAGCATAGTATGTTCTTTTTGCTCCAAACAGGAACAACCCTTACCTTTCCCCTTCCAGTAATTAATCCAGTCTTAACTTTTTAGAAATCATACTATAAATGAACAATAAACACATCTTGTTTTCAGTGCTAACCAGTACTGGAAGAGAAAGAACAGCAAACATCTCCCAGCCAGAGCAGACATTCTGACTTCCAGATTACAGTACATTGCTTTGCTTCCTCTAAATCCTGTTTACATGAGCAAGGTCAGGGGATGGAACATTAGAGAGCCTCTTCAGTGATTTCCTGCTGCTGTCAGTACAAACTACCTAGACATCATCAACTTTCCCTTGCTCCCAACAGCTTATCAGGGGCCGGAGGTTACCGATGTATTGCCTTACAGACTTGAAAAAAAAAACGCAACTGCCCTCAAAACTAAAAGTAAAACCAGAGGATGAAACAGGAGCAAATAGTCCCCGAAGAGGGAAAAAAAAAGAAGACTTCTAACTTTTCCTTTTCAGTACCTCAGAAAACAAAGGCTGCTTGACACATGGAGAGAAAGGGGTGGGGGAAAGGCAGTAATTCTTTCAGAGTCCTGAATGAGATAGAAAGGAGAAATAAACATCGCCCTCATCCCCCAGACCTTGACCCCAATTCAGTGAACATTTTCACACTGTAAAAGGCTAGAACATACCTAATTTTTAATAACTGCAACATATGAAGGCTCTTACCATTGGAAAAGTCAGTGTATTATGAAAATACCAGTTAGTTAAGCATATACAGCTTGGATTTCTACTGGTTTCAGTAACCCACAGGAGAGCTGAATAAGCGAATAATCAAATTCAGCTGTTTTCCTGACAATAACAGCACACAGACAGGGATTCTTAATGTTTTGGGGTTTTTCTCCTCAATGTTTTTGCAATTATAGTCCAAAAGAAGGCAGCTCCCTACTGAAGATTACACTGAAGTCTTTCGACCAACACAAGGACCATGTTCCCTTCACTTAGTTTGCAAAGGAAGTTGCATCAGTGTGAATCTTAGAAGAAAACAGGTTTTTCACCATGTTCAAAAGAAATTGGCCTTACAGCTTTAAGTTTGAACATAAGCTGAAAAGATACAATGTTTAGAGTTCAGAGAGTTTAATAATTTAAGAGTTTTCTAGCAAAATCCTTATGAGAACATTCACACCTGCATATCTTGTTTTAATCTTTGAAGCATGAAAATATAAGCAAATAAAAAAAACCCAAAACACCCACATAAGTATTTTAAGTGTGAAAGTTGTTATGGATTGTTGGTTGTTGATGAAGAAACAACTTAAAAGCTCCTTGAAAAGAAGCGGAGGAGTAGGAGGAAGAGATAATACCTGTATTTCCTCATGCAGATAAAGCTCAAAATATAAATGAATTGCTAAGAAAATATCCAAACCTGTACTTTAAATTCACAATAAAGAATCAAGTGTTAAATTTTAAAACATTTGTTTTCCAAATCTTCTTCAAGCAGACTGTTGTCAAGAATAGACAGTAATACTTAGCTACACCTTAATTATCTGGAGATGTGTTGTCCTGTTTTAGGCTCCTCAATACAGGACATTAACATTCTGGAGTAAGTCCAGCAGAGGGTGAGAAAGATGGTGAGGCTGTAACACATGATACACAAGAAAAGATAGGGAATCACATTTTTTCAGCCTTAAGAAGGAAGGCCAGAGGGAGAACTTAGTGCCATCTCTAATATCCAATGGTTGGATAGAGGTATGAGAACTAGACACTTAGAGGACTACTGTGATAGGATTATAGGAAGCAAGCATGTTGGAACATAGGAAATTCTAGCTGCATATTATGAAAAAAAATTATTTTCACTAGTCAAACATTGGAGCAAGCTGCTTAGAGGGGCGGTGGAATCGCCATCCTTACACATATTAACAAATCAACAGGACAAGGCCTTTGGGAACCTGATCCAAGTTGGCCTTGCTTTAAGGAGGAGGTTAGATGAAATTACTCCAGAAATCCCTTTCAACCTATACTGCTCTATCATTTTCATTAACAAATCTATACAGAAGGGAAGAAAAAGAATACCTTTCTGCTCTGCCACAAGTCATCTTAGGAGCAGTAATATAATATTTCCTATGACTAGTAGGACAGGACAGTTTCAACAGCTGAGGAAGAGATTCTCAATAGGGAGAACACTTTCTCCTATTTCCTGGAGTAGCCTGAGATCCAAGGGAGTCTGCCCACTTACTGTTAGGAATTTTGATAGCCATTCAAAAGAGCATTACAAGGTTTTGCACAGATTTCCAATCTCCCTAAAGATATTTCAGGGAGCTTTAGGGAACTCATCACAGATCCCATGAAAACATCAATGTTGTTACTTGTCCCAGTGGAGATGATCTTTAAATACTTGAGACAATGATTCAGGAAAGGCTTTATCTCTCCTCCTTAGTGGAAAAATTAAAGTATATATGCTGATTATCTACTTCCAGTTGTCCAGGGACTTGCCAAACCATTCTCTAAATAATCCTTAGGGCCTTGCTGCGTTACACGCATGACAGATAAAGACATTGAGCAAGAACACTTAGGTATCTTTAAGTGCAGAGTGCGTTTTTCTTTCTACACATATCAGAAGCATAGACAAACTGCTTAAGATGGAGCAAAACATTTCAAAAAGAATAAGTAGGTATAGACAGGGCATTTATAAATTAACCTGGCAATCAGATCAAAGATTTAGTCCTGTCAACAGCATTCTTCCACTATAAGTAGGACCAAAAAGCCATAAGCAGCTTTAAGATGGGTCTTGACAAGTATGAAGGGGGGGTGGGGGGGGGAAACCCAAACCCACACAACTAAACAGAACACAAAAAAAAACCAAACCAAAACAATACACCACCAAAAAAAACCACCACAAACCCAAAAAAACCAAACTGGCAAAAAGTGTACAATGATGTTGTCTTTAATAACCAATAGACAAAGAGGAAGGAAGATGAATAAGTCTAGTGGTTGGTAACCTTAAGTTAGAGAATTATTTAAAAAAAAAAAAATCCAACCCCCTCCCCCCCCCAAAAAAAAAAACAAAACAACCCCATAAACATGGTATCATTCAAGTGAGGACAAACAGTATCAAGAGGAAATCTGGTAGTAAAGGTGAGATGGGAAGAAATCCAGCATCTGTCTTTCCCTCTTTGATTTTTATGAAGAACACTTGAGGCATCTATACATTAGGGAAATTGAGCCAGCTTCAGATGGAGAGGTCCAAGTCACTGAGATCCAGAAGCCTCCAGAAACAAACCACAAAGAGACTGGATAGCTGGCCTGATTAAGAAACAGGTGATAATTCCACAAAGAACAGAAGCTGGTAATGCAGCAGACAGACACCAGCCAGGGTGATAACACTAAAAGATGAGTTGACATTCAAAAGTAGGGAGGACCTGATAGACTGGTAAAGTTTTCAACACAATGGTGAGAATCAACAGGAGATCAACGTAATGAAAAAAAAAAAAAAAGTAATTACTGACACAGTCAAAAGGCACATACTTTGAAGCAACATTTTTGTATTGGAGAGGACTGTAAAGCCAGCTGACTATCAATCAAAAGGATGCTGTCTCTAGAAGGTCAACTTATTGCTACTATGAGTTCTAGGCATAACATTTGATAAACTGATATCAAAAGAATTAATGAAAGAGATTAAATGAATGGCAGATTTATAGTTATGTAACAAAGAATTACAGTATAACCATACACTTGAATTCTATGATCAGTAATAATATCAGGAAGTAAGGAACACACCATTTCAAAGTGATATATAGCAAATCAATTATATTCACCACTATCCATCATACCTACTAAAAAGATTTCTGTAGGTCTGCAAATGACTTTCAACAGATGTTATATTAAAAACCCCATTTTTCCATTGTGAAAACACAACACAACTGCTAAATCTTTATATGAAATTATCATCTCTCAGTTTTATGTTTTGAAAAAAAAGGTTTTTCTTAGACATCAGACTCTGTATCATGATCTTATGATAATAAATGATTTTAAAGAATTTTATAAACTACCCTCACAATGCATCTTTCCATAAAGAATTCATGACAAAAAAAAAAAAAAAAAAAAAAAGCAGAAATTATACCTCCTGCCTATTCAGATATATTAACCTTCCAGCCACACAAACTTGTTATGGCAACTCAAAAATGCTAAAGATAACAGTTTATGCCTTCACAGGAAGGGATTCAGAGCTAAAAGAGAAATTCTCATTTTAATCTAATTCTAGGACAGTACGTCTTAGGTTTCATAGCAGGAGAGCATATTTCTCCTCCTATGAAACCACCATTAAAATATTGCCTTCCTTTCATCCCACATGCTATACCAATGTCATATGAAAAAGCTAACACTAGAAGGATCTAGTCCTCTGATTTTGTCTTAAAATGTGTTACCTTTTTTAAAAGGAGGAAATTAAAACATCTATCTGGGAGTTTTTTCACTGAGGCAACCATTATTTGCAGATAAAGACAGAATTACAAAAAGCGTTTGAGAATAACCCACAAATTTTAACAGTAATATTTATATATAATTAGCATAGGCTTATAATTAGTATTTCTGCTTATTATAAAATTAAAGTTACAGGTATAAGGTGAAAGCTTTGCTATTGCACCATCTTCTGGTTAGCCTTGGAAACTGGGAAAAAGTTTGAGAAGTTAGGACATTGAGTGCTGAGCACTCAATGACTTAAAAAAAACCCAAAAACCACAAAACACACACAAACCCACATTTCATTCATACAGACAGAAAGAATGTATTTCCAATAACATCGGAAATGTTATTTAAGATATAGTTAGTTTAAGCTATACCCTATCTTTTTTCTTCCCCATGCCCCCACCTCCAAAGTCAACTTACCGGACTACTGGAAGATGAAGGAGAACTAATCTCCATGACAGGTGCATCAAGTGTTTGTGTATTCATCACATCAAAGGTAGGGTTCACCTATTGAAAATTAATTAAATTTAAATTAATTTAAATTTAATTAATTAAAATCCACAGAAAGACAAGATGACTTTCAAATCACCAAGAAGTCTGGTGTGATAAACAGAAATGAGGAAAAATTCCTCTTATCAACTGTTTAACAGCAATCCAAGAGTGGCCTTATCAGAGGCAGTATTAATTCCAAGCATCTTACTTGGAAGTGAAATAAATAAATAACCAACCCCAAACATTTGCCCAGTGACAAGTTTATATTTCAGTTGATGAAAGTTTGTAGATATAAGGATTGAGTCTTGCTTTCTTCTGATTTTGTTAGGTGGACTTGGAGGAAAAAAGGGAAAAAGAACCAAAACCAGGTAACATGGTTTAAGTAATAACTTCACATTTATCTGAAAGTTCTAACATTTTAGCTGGACTTCTCCTTTCTCCTCTTCACTACAGAAAGATGATTAAGGAAAGTCACTTCTGCATACAGTATTGCTCACCACTTTATCAGAGTTCAGGCAAAGAAGAGGGGAACTGCAGATAATACTTTTTTCCTCTCTCTACATTTAGATTAAAGCCTATTTAGATTAAACAGACAACTATCCTAAAGAGCTTACATTTGTTAAGTGCCCAGCATAGCCAGGGTCATTTGCTTCTGAACTTCAGTCAGTGCTGTAATAAATATAATTAACACTTTATCTGAGTGTCAGTCATGCTGTATAGGCAGCTATGCCTCAAGTCTTTTTCTGACATGCATCATCTGGGCACTAAAAGGAAGAGAGGACAATGTAGCTGCAGGACTCTGCACAAGAGGGACAGCAGGTGCCTATCACATATCAATACTTTAATGTAGAGGAGCTACTGTAGTATCATTACTAATAGCTCTTAAAATATCTTCAAGATAGTATCATTATATACATCAGAGAGACTCTAGAATGAATTAAAAGCTTTTCTTGATAAAGGGTTGCTAAACGGTATGACTAAGTTAAAAAATGTGCTCTTTGTTTGGAAGTGTCACCACCTCACAACCTGGAGGTGGAGTGAAAGTGTCCTCAAGTGTCCTCTGCATACTGTTCTGCTTACTGCTTTATCAGAGATAAGTGTAGGATGAGGGCCACTGCAAACACTGACTGGGGGTGCAGGAACTGTCACAGGCCATATGAAAAGGTATATCTATATATAGAGACATGTAAAATTAAGTAACAAGTCAGAAATGGCAAAGTGTCTGAAGAAAAAAGGTGTAAAACCATGAAAGCAGTAGCTAAACCTTCTTGCAAATATTCATGTTTAATACTGCACTATAAGTTAATGAGGGAATGAAACGAAACTTGATGAAAATGCTTCAAATTATTTGTACATTTCCTGACACGGTGATGCAGTTAGTTGACAAATAATCTCACCAAACATATTTGGAAAAGCTTAACTTCAAAAAACAAGTAAGAAAAAAAGAGAACACTAAAAAGCAAAGGAGAGAGAACTGTTATGTATTAAAGGTTTTCAGAAACACTCTTCCAAAGCTCTCCCTTCATTACTTGGTAAACTTATATATAAGTATTTTCATTATCTCTTCCTGTATGATGATAAAATTATCACATTTTCTTCCATAGCTCATAAAAATACATTTAAAGGAAGGTTTCTGCAGAACCTTTGATGTAAGGAATTACAGATTTCTAAACACTGAAGCAGAGCAAAACCAAAATCCATTATTTAAAGAAAGCGAGATGCAGGAATTAGGATCACTGCTTAGGACAGAGAACTGAGGGAGGAACAAAAGAAGGCGGCACAACTAAGTATGTGATCCTTGGCTGTATGCTTTAAGTAAATGTTTATGCCCCTACAGATATCCCTCTATTGATTTTAATAAAGTATAGCAAATCTAAAAAATACCCACACCACTCTTTATTTTTCTAATGCATTTTGTAAGACAGTGGTGTTATTAAAAAGCTAAAAATAAATAAAATTAAATAGAGGAAGTTTTATATAGCTCATACAAAGTATTTTCTAGGAAAGTGTCATCACTAGCTGTAAAATAGTCTCTCCAAACATACAAAGAGAAATTTAGCTTTCTATCTGACTAAACACTGTTCTGTGTGCAAGACTGGAGCCCTCAGGCCAAGAAACCATATATTCTTATTTCTACTGCCACCTAGTGTATATTCGATTTTCTTCCATCTAAGAAAATATTTTAAAATTAAATTACATTGTAAATTTTAAGATGAAACTAAATCAACAGTAGCTTTCCCTGCTCATACACAACAACAACAAAAACCCACCACACAACAAACAACAACAACAAAACAACCCAGAAAGCAAGCACTTCTGCATTTTGTCTGAGGTGCAGATAAGAAAGGTCATTACAATTGCTGCACAGGAGTGGAACAGATCACCCAGAGAGACTGGGGATACTCCATCCCTCTTCAGAGCCTCGTAACTAGACACAGCCATGGCTGACTTGATGTACCACTGGCAACAAGACTAGATGATCTCCAAGTGACCTCTAACTGACAGGTCTGCGATTCAATTCCTCCTTTCCCTTGTATGTTAGAAACACGATGAGCCATAGAATGATAAGGGTGGTGCTGCACCTGAATTGACTACTGCTAAAATTCTCTCTATTGCCTGTTGCTTAAAAAGGAGGTTGAAAAAAAAAAAAAAAAACCCACAAAACAAAACACACCACACGAAAGCACAACCACAAACTATGTTTGCTTAAACTGAAGAGAGACAAAAATATTTTTCTTTTGTTTTCTTCTGCAGTGTATAGTATAGCATAGTGGGGCTAGAAATGATGCTTTTTTTCAGTTACAGAAGGGAATATTTTAGAAAATGGAACACTGAAAATTTTCAAGCATAGTTAGTGCCACGAAAGCATGTTACTGCTGGTAGGAACCTGATGCCAGTTCTGTCTGGATAAATTATGTCTCTGTCCAGATAGCAAGGTCTGTTCTTCCTGACAACAGAAAACAGCCCAAAACATAATTGTTAAAACAGACAGGAGGGGTATAAAAAAAAAAGTAAAGTCAATAAAAGACATATGGAGCAACAAAATTTGATAATTTCACTTTAACACTGTCTAAGCTATTATAGTATTACATAATTCTGAAAATAATCTGCAAAAAATCCTAATATTTATTATATTTTTTTAATTTACAAAATTTAAGATATAGTACATTGCAGTAATATCAACTCTGTTGAAACTCTCACTTTTCTGTTTCAAAGACTATAATATACTACTTCATGTTTACTTGAGAACAAGATAGTCTACAGAAAATGTGATGTAAATAGAAAACTAAATACAGCAACCTTATTCTTAAAAGCCTGAAATCAGGCCAGTAGAGTCCCAAACTTTGGTAAGACAAATGACAAAGCTATAAACCCCTTTCACTACTAGAGATCTGCTAACCCAGAAGCCTGTAAGGTGTTACAAATGTTACAGCCATGAAGAAATGCAAACATTAGATTAAGCAAAATCTAGCAAAGCTAACCAATATTCAGTAATCCCGATATTCAACTATCAAATTTCCTTTGTGCCTTTTCAGTGTTGGCAATGCAGGGTTTCCCAGCCTTAGTTTCACTTCAGCCTGAAGTCAGTAATGCTTTTCCAGAGCTTCTCAATTATCTAGGACCAGGGACAAAAAAAAAAAAATATGGGAAAGTGCTGTAGAGAATTTTCATGCCTTTGCCAAGCATCTGAGCAGTGGAAGTCTGTAAAAGTTGACCTGAAAAGAAAGCAACTGAACACTACAACTATAAGCTACTGCATGTGTTTAGTAAACTGTTATAAGTAGGTGCAATTTGAATGGGTCTTGAAGCAACTGATGCAGGAAGAGTGGTTTAAATCTGCTGGCAAATGCTACTATTGAGTTTATTCCAGCACTGACCACCTATACTGGAGGCTGCTACCAGTAAACTTAACTTCATTCACACAATAAATATGACAGTCTGGCACAGAAGTTGATGAACTGTCATACATGCAGTCGTCCTGCTCTTGTTCTGACCAAAACGTTAAGCACCAAAAAGCTTCACAGCCAATGTGACAACAGGATCAGACATATGAGAATACTTGGTGATGGATTCTATCAGGGTTCCCCTCCTCCACCAAAATATTTTCAATCTTGATAGTACTTAATATCAGATATATTCAAATTGCATACATACACACAAAATAAGCTTAGTATCCTCAAATCTCTATGTTTGAAAAGCCTGAGCAGGAAACAAATGCCATGACAGCAGTGTCTGCATTTTGTATGAAGAAAACCAGGTAATGGTGAATTTCTACAGTATTCTATGACTATATGACAGCAACCAAAAAGTTCCTTGAGTTATACCAGATACAGCTCTTGGACACTAGAGGCACCTGGAGAATATCAAGGAGGAGATAAACGTATAGGTAATAATCATACGGAAGCTAGTCAGATCTACCACAGTCACAAATACAGCCTGAGGGTTTTAGCATAAACAGTGGTCACATCTAAGGCATAGTACTGTTTACATATTTAGCACAGCCTTCAGATAGT
Organism: Megaceryle torquata; assembly: GCA_024611175.1. Taxonomy (NCBI): domain Eukaryota; kingdom Metazoa; phylum Chordata; class Aves; order Coraciiformes; family Cerylidae; genus Megaceryle; species Megaceryle torquata. The sequence goes on from JANIJG010012303.1 coordinate 81,236, forward strand.
CCAACAGACACAGGACTTTCACATGCTGACACAGAACATTTGATATTGCACTTTGGTTCCCTAATTTTCAATACTTCCAAGGGTTGTTGGTAGGACGTTTGACAGTAAAGTAGCTGAAGAATGCAATTATCAGGAAATTGGACTACATAGTGAGATAAACTGCACTACTTGCCAAGAAAGGCTTTCTAAACTTTTAGATAGATAGATCTTCTATCTTTTAGATAGATCTTCTCAGAATACCTAAAGGTCTTGGAAATAGGGACAATTTGTGACAATCAAGTGTTTGATTTTCAGTAATAACACCACCTAATCCTGACTATAATGATTGAATAGTATCCTAGAGCTCACTAAAAATTCATCTATCTTCTGCAACAGTTGCCATTTTACTTCAGAAACAATACTATCATCTATGTTTTGTTTGAATTAGGTGTAGAGAGTAGACTGACACAAGAAGCATGAAAGGAATTCACCAGGATAAATCTGACAGCATCAGCTAAGCCTAGTAATCTTAGTGGGGATTCCTAAGTTATGGTAACTTCCAAAGCATTATACATAACAAGTTCTCCTGTATACATAGAACACATTTAACTATAAACACTAGACAGTGTTGACAAAAGCTTCCAGTTTGCTCTAATAGAGTACTTACTGCACTCACCTCAACTGACTCAAGCTTTTTATCATGGAGATGAGGTGACCTTGGGTAAATATCAAGAAGATGAGGAGGCTCATCGATATGTGTTCTTCTAGTATGGTGTTCAAGAACTTCTTTATAATCAAATGAGTCAAAGTTGGTTTTCCAGAATAATACCTGTAAGAAGCCATCATATCAGTAATTACTTGAAGCCTACAGTGTCCAAAACGTAACTATTCAATAAAGTCTGTTACGACTAATAGATCACTAAAGGTTTAAGGGGAAAAGAGAAGTGACAGAGTTCAACAGAACTCTATCACCTGGTTCTAGTGTTCCAGCAACAGGAATCTGTCTTCTGAACCTTGTCCAATTACATTCAAGGTAGAAACAGTATACAACACATGGCCAAAGGCAGAGGTAAGGTAGTAGAATGACAAGGTAAAATACCAGAATGTAGTCTACCCAGCCTTATGGCTAGACCAGGAAACCAAACCATAATGCACAATATTGCTCTCTCCTTTCACAAAACAGTTGTATATACAAGCAATTTAGTTTACCACAAGTTTACATTATTTGTGTCATCTTTATTCCTTTTTATTGCTAAGGGAAAAAAGAAATTAAAAAGGAAGCTCGCAATGCTTAGAAGATGGACTTTTGGAAATTGCCAAGGCTGATTTTTGTAGCTGCTCCCTAAATTAGGGGAAACAAAGATGCGACCATGATCTGACTTAAAATTACTTGCCTGTCCAGCCAAAAATATTTTTGACAACCATTAAAAATATTTTTCAGAAATTAATAAATACATAAGGACAGATTTGTTCACAGAAATTCCAAGCAGACTAAATCATATTTTTAATATATTCCTAAGTAGCTGTATTGTTGCAAGTTGATTCCATATTCAACTTCTTTCATGACTCTGATGAGTGGAAGACTTTATGCACTGGGAGACATAGTAAAGAGCAATAAAGATAAAGATGAACCCAAACTAACTCAGACATTAGTAACAGTGAAAGTGGGATACATGGATCTTGGCACAAACTATATAAACCTGTCTCAGAACCTGGCACTTGCAGGACAGTTAGGCATTAGATGAGTTGACTCACAGCAGCTCACTGTGCTGTAAGAGGGAAGTCCTGTTTTCTCTCCCTCTTCAGCTGTGTAGCTCCACTATCTCCATCATCCAGTCCAACATAACATATTCACATTTTTGTGTGGCTATTTTCTGCTGGTTTAGCAATCCAAACTGTCTGAGCACTGAGTATAAACACAGGTATAAGCAGAAGGCAGCAGAAGTAGGGCCTTTCAGTGGTAAGCATTTGAACTGCTCAAGCTCTAAACACATTTAATTTCACTCTAAAGTGGCAGGCCATGACATTGCAGCTTCATCATTAGAAATACAAATAAGAGTAAAACTAGCATGGATACATCTGCATATGCTTTGAGTATCTCAGCTGTAATGCAAACAGCATGTAAAAGCAACTACCGAGAGCTCTAGAAAAAGTTATTCCATAAGGAAGTATCTCTCTTTACATCAAGGCAGTTGAGACACAATGAGTTGTCTCTATGTTAAGTACTGAATTAACAGCACGGGCTATGACCTTCCAAAGGAATAGGTATAACTTTGCTCTTTCCCTTAAAAGATTTTACGTCTTCCATAGAAGCAGGTAAATAAAATAATTTGTCATGTGCACATATAGCCAAGAAGTGTGAAGAACAGGAACTTCAGAACTCTGTGTGTTCAGTTATTTTTGACTGACAAAAGAAGCAAACAAGAAACAACAAAAGAAGTATCCAGTGCTTTTTTCAAATACTCAACATGTTTCCGAACAAAGCTTTCAGCGGGCTCTGTACCAAGCACAAAGAAACTTGAAACTAGAAGCAGAGATACTGTTTTTCCTTCTTCATTAAAGGAAAAACAGATTTTATCTGTTGTTTGAAAATGTAATAATCTTGAAACAAATGTGTATAGAGCAAGAAATCTGTGGTAAATTGCAATGAATCAGCTGCCTCCAACTCATACTGTGGACAGACAGTATCATTTAGGTACTGCATAAAAAAAATAGAGGACGATACTTCTTATGGTCAGCTTCTGCTCATCAGCTTGACATTGCCAATCTGCCAGCAAACTTTTCAAATGAATACACACTACGTTTACAGTAAACCAACCTATTTCTATGAACAGTGAGTTGAGAAGTCCCACAACCATTCCTCCAGCAGATTAGGAAGAGATCTAAGCCCTGGGCTACAAAAGTTTGTTCTTTCTGGAGAATGTAAAGACCTGATAAAGAGGATTCCAAGCCTGAGACTATTTTTGTAATTATGAGATTTATCACAACAGGTGAAAATTAATTGTATGCTTTGCTGCCTAATTTTAAATTACTTCCTTTTTTTTTTTTTTGTTTTAAATGCACAAACAACTTGTTTGAGCAAGTTGTTTGGCCAGTACTTTGGCCCTTGCACCAACGTAAATTGGCAAAGCTAAGACAATATTTTTCCTAATTGTAGACAAAGTTTTCCCAGTAGTACAACTTAATTCTTAAAATTACAGATTACTGACTTTAAAAGAAGGGAAAACTTAATGGCATATTCAGGCATTAATACCAGTTGCAACACAACTACTTTGGTGACATTTAATTGCAACAATATTTCTATTTAAAAGTGGCTACTATTGTGGTGGTCTTATCATAATATCCAATTGAAAGGAGTTAAGATCAAGTTTTTAAATGATGTATTTATATTTTTTTCTCCTCAAATCTAACTTTAAGCTAAACAAAGCCTACCTAACACTACTAGAAAGAATGCACATCAGCATACTGTAATTAGCATCTATTGTGACATGGTATAGTTGACTCCCATCCACTACAATAAACATTAAAGACATTTAATTGAAAGGGACAATATCACAAACCTGAGCATCTGCTCCACCCGAGGCAAATTTTTCACCACCTTTTGAAAAAGCCACAGAAAGTACAGGTCCCTGAAAAACAGCATACAGTAAAATTACACTATTATTCTAATCATGGTAAAGAGAAAAACATGCTATTATCTAATAAAAATAAGTTTTTCAATTTAAATAAGGAACAATTTAACTGTAGTGAAATTTTTGCAAAACAACTTGACTGAAAAGTTAATCTTGCACATCTTCACAAGATGCTGCACTACAATTACTAGAATCAATACTAGGAAAGCAGCAACATTTTCTTTAGACTTTACACTTAAACTCTGCAATAAAAAATTATCAAATGTATATTACATAAGACAATGTATTTGAATGATTCCTTATCAAAAGTAGGGTTTATTTTGCATTAAGAGGAAAGGGAAAAAAATCTGCCATTCTTCACAAAAGTTATCTTCCATAACCTTTCCCCTCCTTAGAAAGCTGTTTTTCAGACAAAGACTAAGGTGCCAAATAACTGATTTTGACAATCAAGAAAGTAAATTCTTAAGTAATTCAGGACATGATCCATTACTTAACACTAAGCATGCATACAGTATTGACAGATTAACTGCATGGTCATAGGTAAAACTGACGCACTTGTGACAAGGTGTATCAATACAGAACTTTGCTGTTCACTAGGTTTTTTTCTGCAAGCTAAGAGATACAAAACACAATGGCATAAACGTTTTCCCTTTGAAAAGATACTGAATAATCTATTAAAATCTCCGCTTAGATGGGATTAGTGTATACCTTGTGACCATGAAGAGTGTAAATTAGTCTTCCTTCTAAGATATCCAGAATCTTAAGGGTACCATCAGTAGAAGCAGTGATGAGGTAGTTACCAGAAGAATGGAATGATACACAATTAACTCCCGCTCTGTGAACTAATTTACCGAAAACAATATTCAGAGACTGTAGATATCCAACAGGAAATGTACGCTTTATTTACTTGCTCCCTTCTACTTCCCAAAGAAGGGCCTACTTCATTTAAGGGAAGAAAGACAAAAACCAACCCAAAACAAAACAAAAAAAACACCAACACCAAAGTGCTGGGACATAGCAGACTCTTCAAAGTATTTCCTTAGCTGTGTCCTAAAAATTCAGAGAAGCACTGCAAAGGGATAATCAGGATTCAGATGGGATTTTTAGGGTTGCTACACTACAAAAGGATTCCTTACAGAATGCCAGTAGGGCCCATTTGTCCACTTTCCCCAGTAATGAATAAAATCATAGGATCTAAATAAATTACATTTCATTGAAAGAGCTCCATTCTGAAGAAAATACCACAAACTATATTGTTCTTACCTTTGTGATGCTGCAGCATCTTGTTCATTCGAATATCCCACAGTTTCACTGTATGGTTGGAACCTGCAGAAGCTATACATGTACCACTTGGGTTGAAATCCACAAAGTTTGCAAACCTAAACAGAATTAAATGAAAGCAGATTGATTACATGTTTCCATATAAATAAAATGCACCCAAATATTTTTATATATATATATACAAACAATAATACTAACACCGTGTTGTCACAAACTTGTGTACAATCAACATGTACGGAAAATCAAATAAGGTATTTCAAGTAACTGAAATAAGTGTAAGAAAAAAAAAAGTTGTGCATGATAAATCATATTGTATAATCTGGCTTCTGCTACAAAGATAGAATAATTGTCCTAACTCAAACCACAGTTTATGTTGGAGTATGAAGTTCCTAGAAAAAAGTGCTGCAAAGATTTTGTAAGCAGCAAGTAAACTAATTTGTACTTTGAAATAACAGAATATCTAGATATAACTGCCTTTTAGCTTGGAAAAAGGATAGGTATGGCAGACATGAAATCAAAGCACCTATAAAAGATTAATATTCTATTGTATTTGTTAAACATCTTGGAGCCAGAGCTTCAATTAAGAAAACTGTAGATAAATAAAAGCAAGGTTTTTATAAACCTAAATAAGGCAGGTCACAGAAGCTAACAAAACACTGTTTTCATAACAAGTGAAGAATTATTAAGTTTCTCTTCTTGATGAGGAAGTGCTATCAAATAGCACTATGAAAACAGAGAAAGAACACAAAACTGTTCAAAAATCCAAGAACAATCTGACTTCTCTCTGGCTTATTTCTTAACTGTTGGAAAACAGTTGGACAAGTGCAGTCAGTTAACCTCTTTAGAAAAATGTGGAATTATTTTATTTTCCATGGGTGGTAGAAGTTTGACCTATTTTCACATATAACATATATAGACATTAATACCACCAAACATTAATTTAGTCTCATTAAAATAACACATTCACATCTCTCCTTTTTTTTTTTTTTCTACTAACACTTACCCTTCATAATCTAAGAAGCTATTAATGCAAGTTTTGTTTCTTGTATCCCAGATCTTAACAGATTTATCCTCACTTCAAGATACTATCAGTCTTCCATCAGGTGAAAATCTGGAACATACAAGTATATGCATTACTAACAACTGATAATACCTAGATCAGCATCAGAGATATAAGGAACAAAATAGCAGAACCAAGAAAGCCTGATTGGAATTAAAATGTGTAACATTCAAAGGACATTTGAATTTCTCATGGAGTTATAAAACTAAAAAGAAAAGCTTCTCCCCCACTCCTCTTCCCCTTCATTTCACAGTCAACCACAATTAAAAACCAAGCCATAAGCAAGATAGAGGGAGGGAGAGGGGGACACAGAGGAAAGGTATCAGCAGCCTGAGGATGTCGCTTGAGATGCCAAAGAGATTATTATAGAAAGCTATAGGCAAAAAGACAAAGAGGACACAGTAGAATCTTGTGTTCAGTTTTAACCTACATATATATTCTCCTGCGAGTTCTCTCTGGACTTACAAACTGTCAGTAAAACAGTCATGATTATGCCTAGACTAGCAGACTAGGTTATTAAACAAGAAGATGGATTTGTTTAAAATTACACCAGTTATTACTATTTCTCATACTGAGCAACTGCACAAGGGCATTAGAGCAGTGTTTTAAGAACTTCCACATAAAATTTCCTAGAGCTTTTATTTTTCCTGTCAATGATCACATACTTTGGAACTTTGTAGGCAGGGATCTGGCTCTGCACTTCACCAGAGCTAAATTTCTTTCTCAAGAGGTTTAAATCAGGCCTCTCTTAGCTGCAGATTTTCCCTTAATATGGAGAGGGGAGGGAAAAAAAAAAAAAAAGAAAAAAAAAATCAGCAAAGGACAATCTTTTTTTTTTTTGTCTTTGAAGAGCTGCCCTGCCTTTAAATAGAATGCAAATCTTCACTTGCAGCAAAAAGGCCATTTATTTTACCTTGTCCTATTATATAAGCTTAACTCATTTTGACTCATGAACATTCTTTTATCTCACTAGTGTTGCAAGAATAATTAAGAAACCCCCCCATGCATAATAACAGAATATTGTGAAATAAGTTAATACAACACAAAAATATATGAGACTGGGGAAAGATGGAATACCGACTGAAAACTAACACAGAAGACCCTATTTGTCCTTTAAAGTATTAACACCCAGCAACAGATTTTATAGGTACACATGTTAATACAAAGCAAACTTTCAGACTTCAGCTAGGAGATATGTATAAAAATGGGTGTGCATACAATGGATTTATTAAAATGTCATTATTAGCGATATTCACAGATTTTTCTTCTCTTAGTTCTGCCCCGGGAAATAAAAAACCTTTGTTAGGAGTTCTGCTTCTTTACAAACAGAATAAAAACAATGCTTACTTGACACAACGAACCCAGCGAGTATGTTGGAATAGGGAAAACAAAATGCGCTGATGGTGAACACTCCATATTTTTATTGATTTATCATTGGATGCTGAAACTAGAAATTGGCCATCATGTGAAAAGCTCACACTGCGAACAGATGCTGTATGACCTTTCAGGACCGATGATTCACCATGACTAGGGAAAAAAAGACTACATGAAATATTAAACTGAAATAATTTAAAAACCCATTAAACACTAAGTAACCTATTTGGAATCTTAACCAAATGCAAAAGCAATGTATACAGGCTAAATCTTAGTGTTAGAAATAATTTTTGCCTTAGTTGCATATTAACTATTAGAATAACAGACTTTAAAGTAATTGCATTTAACAGAACCATATTTAGAGAATGGTGCAATTAACTGGCAGTATTAGCCTCCATACAGTATTTGAAAGTTTCTTATTTTTTGATAGAGTAATCTACAAAATACTTAAAGTAACACCAGTCTTTCCTAGATCATTCTAAATAGCTCGTAATCACTATTACTTGAAAACAGTTCTAAAAGGCAAGTCAGTGCACATTTTTTTTCCAAAAATGCTATTTTTTGTTTCCTTTTCATTTGTCTTCCCAAAATGAAGAGCAGCCATGCAATCCTTATTGAAGGAAACATATCTTTAAGATATAGAAATATTACCAAACATAGTCCTGCACACATGAAATTATGACCTCTGAATTGCTGTTTTCTTTCTTTTGAAACTACAAGTCAAGAACAAAGTAACCCTGTGGTCCCCAATCTATTTCTGTCAAAGCCCAGAGATGTGGGAAGGAAAAAGAAACTTTTCTGGGGTAGAGACTCCAATATTCATGTTGTACATTAATGAAACACACAGACATCATCACCCGGCTCTACTCACATGCAAGGAATCCATAGTCTGACAGTATGATCCTGAGAAGCTGAAGCAAGGAGCTGCCCATCTGGTGAGAACTGTACACCAGTCACAGCTTCACCATGGCCTACAAATCTGTAAGCTCTGCATTGTCTCTTCAGCTTCCACACCATAAGAAATCTATCCAAAGAGGAGGTAGCTGGCAAGAAATTAAAGATATGATGAATGTCCTGGTTTGAGGTAGGACAGAACTAATTCTGTTCAGTGATTTCACTTCTCAGCTCAGTCACTTCCAACTAACTGCACTTTCTGAAGTTAACAGCAGATTTTTGCAGACAAAGTCTGCTTCTAGCAGTGATAACACTTGATGTTTAGTTACTACCAAGGATTGGTGTGCAAAAAGGCTCTTGCTTATATTTGCTCCTGTGCAGATCAAAGTCACTGCTAAATGTTGTGTACCACACTGGGGGTGCAGAAAGTAAAAGGCCGAACCTGCAAGGAGGAGCAGCCAGAACAGGTGATCCTAAGCTGAACATCCCAAATCCATTATTTTCCATATAAAGCTGAGGGATCACAGGGTGATCCACTCTCTTCTTCAATGGCCGGCATCTGAGGAGGACTCTGTCTGTTCTGCCTTCAATCCTAATCCAAGCGTTCCTGAATCTGGTACCAGAATCCAGCTCCTGAAAAGCCAGTTCCCATCTGCTGTTGAGTCCAGTCTGGGATTTATCCAGTGCCTGCTCCACAACATCAGTGGTGACAGTGACATAATTGCTATAAAAGCAGTTGGGTTCAACACTGGTTTTGTGTATAATAATAAAACGAATTATTTTCATTAAAGCTGCTTTAGCTTTCTTTTCCAATCCATAAGTCTCTCTCCTTTATTCCCTTTCTCCTCTCCTTTGGGAAGGGAGAGGGGTTAATAGAAATCTTCTGTCATTTGTCTAGTGGACACCCTAGCCCTAACCCCTGACACTGAGTCATAAAATCATAGAATAGTTTGGGTTGGAAGGGACCTTTAAAGGTACTCCAGGTGGGCTCTCACCAGAGCAGAGAAGAACAGCAGAATCACCTCACTTGACCTGCTGGCTATGCTTCTTTTGATGCAGCCAAGGATATGTCTAGCCTTATGGACTATGAGCATATGTTGTCAGCTCCTGCCCAGCTTTTCATCCACCAGTAACCCCTAGTCCTTCTCCACTGGGCTGCTCTCAATCCCATCAGCCACCAGTCTGTATTGATACTGAGGGTTGCCTCAACCCAGCTGCAGAACCTTGTGCTTGGTTTTATTGAACCTCATGAGGTTCACACAGGCCCACTTCTCAAGATTGTCCATGTCCCTCTGGATGGTGTGTCAACTGCACTGCTCAACTTGGTGTCATCTGCAAACTTGCTGAGGGTGCACTTAATCCCACTCTCTCTATGCCACTGATGAAAATATTAAACAGCACACTGCTCCCAGTATGAACTCCTGATGGACACCACTTGTCACCAGTCTCCATCTGTACATTGAGCCATTGACCACTACCCTCTGGATGTGGCCATCCAACCAATCTCTTACCCACAAAACAGTCTACCCAGCAAATTCATCTCTCTCCAATTAAGAGAAAAGGATGTTATAGGAGACCGAGTCAAAAGCCTTACAAGGTCCAGGGAGGCAATATCCAGGGTGTATATCCCTTGAGTCTGATCGCTGTTACTAAAAAAAAAAAAAATCAGAGCTAGTAACTGTGGATTTGGATTCACCAGTGAACTAAATGGGTATTAGTGGGGAGTAGCAGTTACTGCTTTTTAACAGACACTTAGCCGGAGCAGAGCCTAGCAGCTAGCAATGCCAACAGCAGGCTTTTGGAAGGACATAAGAAGACTGTGAGGAGTAAAGGATAATTCTTAACAGGTAGTTCTCCCACATATTATGGCCAACGCCTAAGCGGCTTGCTGTCACACGCATTTTAGCTTCACTAACCACAGGCACTAAATACACAAGCTGATAAGGTAACAAAGTTGCCAGCAAAAATTTCCATTATCAATACTAATCTTAAAACCAGTTCATACATGAAAAGTGTATTATTACTATTATCAAACAAGCTTCTCTATTTCTCTTTTTATTCCATTTTAACGGATTTTGTCTACTCTGTGACAACACTTCTCCAATTTACTCAAATGTGGTATCTTAAGAATTGCTTCTTATGCATTCCCCCCCCAAGTTCACATTGTCCACACATTTAAGTGTTCAAAGAGAGAAGCAAGAACCTTCCAGGACCATTACACAGTGGCTCCTACAGCAATGCAGCCCAGACCTAGTTGTTGCATTGTCAGCAATTGCTAAGGATGCCAGCACCCTGCAGTCTGACTTGAAATTACCAGACCACCAGTGAATGTTCCACAACAAATCTCTTTCACAAACAGGTCTGTTGCATATGCTCCTTGGAGAAAACATGACATAACTAGAACCATGTTCAATGAGGAAAGACAAAACTTGTCTGAATGAAATGAAAACATTTGATCAATTGCAAAATATAACTGGGAAGAAGAAAGCTGTAAATTGACAGAGCTGACCGATGACTCCAATATGCAACTTAGTCCAGTTTATAATCTCAGTGCCTTTTTTTTTTTTTTGCCCACTGCCCCCCTGCCCCTTTTTTCATATCAGTGTTTTCTATACATGCCCAAGTATAGCTGAGACATCTCTAGGTGACTTTTCTGGTGATGAGTCATAACAGAATTGAACACCAAAGAATAAAGACTTGGCCTTATGCAAAGACCACGTTTACACATTGCTTTGCTACAGTTCTCCAAACAGATAGCTGGGCTTCACATATTGCACAAAAAAAGGAAATAATTATGGCAATTTCAATGAAACCAACTTAAATTTATAAATTAATATATATTATTGTATGAACTATTGTACTGAATTATGAACATGGTATAGATTTTCACATATACATATGTATATACAAAGACACAAGCTGTTGAAACATGGAATTACCATTGCACTCCTATTTCCCAGAATACTACAGTAGCGACTACAGGTGGTGCAAAGGATCACAGTTGTCCAGCCTTTAACAGCTAGATGTACTCTTTGGTCACCCTTCTCCACTCCACCCTCAAATACTGAAGCATCTCCAATATAATTAGCACAGTACAAGAATTACAAGTCAGATGGAGTAGAGGGCTACACACATCATGTGTGTAAATATTCAGCCACCACCAAAAAACCACATACTTTACAGGAACACTGCAAATCTCAACATAAGGTGTGACGTCACATTACAAACACATTTAACAGTGATTTGAAAGGTTGTTCTACTTGGAGGAAACAATTATTAATTGAACCTCTGTCAAAGGAGACAATTAGGAATTCTAAGTACAGTGGATAAATTGCAAGGAACTTCAATAACTCCCCTAAGTTCAAGTTCAAGGCAGTTTTTATTGTATACAGTATGTACTTACACAAGTGGAAGAGAATTTAAGAGTCAGCACACTAGTCAACATTTAATTATCATTCTGGATTTTATTTTTTCAAAAGAAATCCCAAAGCCCTCCCACATTTATTCAGTGTTAAGTTTACATTCAATTTCTTTTAAGTCACTTAAAAAAAAAAAATCAGTAGTTTAAAATATATACAAGGGTTCCCCATATTTTCAAAGTCTAAAAATTTGAGAGTTTCAGGTTTTCCAGAAGTGTGTACACACTGAAAAACAAGTGGATTGGAGTATGTTTACATGTCTAGCCTCTCCCCCTACCCCTCTCCCCTAACCTTTTTATTCCCACTATATATATTTTTTTTTAATAGATTTTTTTTGGGGGGGGGGGTGCGGGGAAGGTTTCTTAATTTTGCCCTTTTGCAGTCCTT
>JANIJG010012304.1:0-22597 GCA_024611175.1 Megaceryle torquata
GACCCTGCTGGGTGGAGCAGGGGGGTGGCACCAGAGCATCTCCAGAGGGCCCTTCCAACCCCCACCATGCTGGGACTGTGACCCCACTGCTGCCAACTGCCACACCACGGGGCACTGAGCAAGCGCACGAACGGACAATCCCCACCTGGCTCAGCCCACCCCTCGCTTCAGGTTCAAGCATTTACTCTCCAGCATCTGTCTCTGGAGAGGGGGAAGCAAACGCTTCCAGTGCCCAATGAGCCCAGATACCGATCAGACCACAATGCAACAAGGGGGAAAAAAGGAAACACAAAACAATTAATTCTTGGCTCCCTGTTATAGCTCTAGGCAAGGGAAGGTGCATGGCAGAGCGAGAGCAGACTGGAACAGACAGAAGGCTGGGACCTGCTCCAAGAGCCCCAGGGGTGACAACGCTGGCTCCCAACCCCAGAAACACGGGGCTGCTCTCCAACAGGTGAGGGCTCCGTCAGGCTCCCCGGGCACAGGGAACAAAGAAAGCGTCTCAGGCAAGACTTATTTTTGAGTTCTCCGTGCCCAGGCCAGATGGTAAGAAGCCTCTCTGAGAAGAGAGGGCTAAGCTATTGCACAAACACATCTCCTGTGACCAGGTCTGCCTGCAGCCTCCTCCACACCTCCCCTCCAAAAGGGCACCGCATTCCCTCCGAGATACCTCACCAGAGAGCCTCAACTGCAGGGGTTTAGTCTGCTCCTGGTGGGGTTTACAATTCATCCAGCTGCACATTCTCCCCCTCTGTAAGACGACAGCATAGTCTGCACACACCAAGCCCTGCCTGTGCCACGTGCCCCCGGGGTCAGCACTGCTGCGGCGGGTGGAAGCGTTCACACAAGGCGACACCAAGGTCTGGCTCACCTTTCCACCTAAATCCCGCTGCAGTAAAGCTACAGGTTAAGTGTCCAACGCAGGAGTGCCTCGGTGATCTCACAGACTTCCACACCGAGAACGCTTAACTCACTGCTCTTGCAGCAGCAGAGCAATGTCTGCAGGATGAACATTTTAAGGATGGACCACTCAGCAGCTTTCTAAAAGTCATCCAGAGATGACAGGCACATGCCCAACAGCCACACCTCAGCTGTTACCACGGAAGAAAAACTGAAGAAGGCAAAAAGAAGGAAAACGAGTAGAGAGATGTGTCCTGAGCCTGCATCTGCAGAAAGTGAACTGTAGAGTCCCATGGGAAAGCCACCCCTACATGGGGTGGAAGGGCAAGTGAGTTACCTGTGCCCCCTGTTAAACCAGCCCCAGTGATGGAAACTGATGCTGTGGGACCTCGGAAGGACCCAGACCAGCAGCTCAGAGTAAAGCCCAACCTCTCCCCACACGGCATAAACCAACCTATGCAACAAAGCAAGCAAAAGCCCATTTCATGGAGAAAGTCAACAGAATAACTGAAATAGAAATGAAAGGTCAAAGTACAAATAACTTCTTGCTCAATAAAGATTTTTGCAAAGAAGAAAAATAAACAAAACCACAAATAAGTAAAACTGTTAGATGGAAAAGAAAGAAACCTGTTCACCAGCTGAACTAATGTACACACTGGTCTCAGCAAAGGAAGGAGATGGAGGAGAGTGACATGAGACATCTCTCACTTCTGCACCATAAGCAACCTGAACAAGAGGCTTGAAATCCAGCCTCCACTTCCAAAGGAAGCATATTTTTTCCTCCTTGTCAAGGTTCCAAATATAAAAGACATGTGACACTCTTACCTAAATCACACTCAACTGGCAGCCACGCCAGCATTGCGACAGGGAGAACACAACATCACTACCTGTGTACAGTGACCATGGCCAACGCTTCTGAAGGTGGCCAAAGTCAGACAGGTCACCTTTACTAAATGGAAAAAAATAAAAATATCTCAGTCATAAAATAGTCTGGAACAATCTGCAGCTTTTTCAAGACTTGTAACTTCATTATCAGAAGTCAATGAAGATTCATTTACTCTCCAACGGTTTCCTCCTGAAAACTAAGGGCACACTGATCCAAATTTAACCCCATCCTGCTCATGCTGAAAGCACAATCAAGATCTGCATGTTTGGTTTTATTTCCTCAACATGAAATCCCGTGGATCATCTGTGGACACCGACACACCTGCTCAACAGGAGACATACGTATCACCAACAGTTACACACACACAAAAAAAGCCTAAATTCCCCCTTGGGCCTCCTAAACCTGAGGGCTAGAAAATACAGTGCTTTCTCTGACAGCCTCTGCGACAGAAGGGAGCTGGAGCATGGAGAGGAGATCCAGATCCTTCTCCAGCGCTGGGGGCATCTGGCACCACACAAGAGGCAGCAGCTAAAAAAGGAAAAAGTATCTAAAAAAGGGGAAGAAGAGGTTTCTTCCTCCCACAGGGAAGATGGGGGTCAGACTGCCATGAGGCTCAGGACCTAACTAGCCCACAACAGACCCTCTCGACAAGGTACCTGGGGTCACATCAAGGTTACCCTACCCATCTCCAGCAGCTGCCCACTGCTGGGAGCTCTGAGGGCCTGGAGGGGTTTGAAAGCACGTAACAGGTACTGGAGACTTGGGCCAGTTTCAAGGAGGGTCTAAAGGTGACCATCAACCAGGAGAGCTTCTGTGGAATGTGCTGCTCTGCAGTAACTACCCAGGAACACCTCCCTTCTCAGGCACCTTCCCGGGAGCGAGAGGGAAGAAAAATGACTTCTTCCAGGAATCAACTGTACATTACTGAAGCATAAAGGCAGAAGAGAAGAACAACTCCAGTACAGAGCCAAGAAGAGCTTTAAGAGGAAAAATCACCACAGAATAACAGATTTAATTTTACCATACAGACAAGACTGGGAGATTCTACTACTCGGGAAATCCGATTGCTCATCATGTAGAAACTCCTGAGCTAGCAGTAACAATACAGAAAGCAGCAATGCGATTTCTCTGTAGAGAGAAAAAATGGGGGCAATATGCAAGACAACATGAGCAGAAGTTTAAGAGAAAATTCAATATGGTAAATAGCAAGTGAGTTAAAGAGACACAGAATAGACGTTAAATGAGAAAGTGGTTCCTTATTTCTCTTTCAAAATCAAAACCCCAAATGCAAAGCAGTTTTTCTTTCAAAAGCAAAATCCCAGTTGGGAAAGGCTTAATTAAGAAGGCCTTCTTCAAAGGTTTGTAGAAGAGGCAACATGAAAAGAAAGAGTTTAAACTACAGGAAGGTGTTGTCCTTTGTTACGACACTCCTCTAGGAGCCCCTGACACCCCTCTCGCAGACCATGGCCACCCAGGGCCGTGGTGGCCGATGCCGGTCAGTGCCATGCTGAGCACACCCGATGTACCGGTGGGATCCAACCCACCAAGGGAGCACACCGCGGTCACTCCAGCAGTGGTCTGGAGGGCTCTGCCCCAGAGGGAATGCCCCTGAACCACCTGAAAACACACTCAACCCAGAGAAGCCCTGGGGCCAGCTCTGTCATCCTAAGGCCACCCCTCCAGAGCCCTCCACACAATGGAAAAGCCTTTGTCTGTCACATCTCTTCCTTTCTCTCCCCCTAAGCAGAGCAGAACTGTCACAGCACTGGCTTCAAAGCCAAAGTGTCCCTCCTAACACAGCCACCAAGAGGACGATACTTCAGCAAGACCTTTCAGAGACTGGCGGAAGCCTGAGAACGTTTAGTGATATTCCTTCATCTTGCAGCTGAGCAGGTCCAAATCCCCTGCGTGGAGAGGCTGCCAGGAAACCTCACCCAGGGAGCTCCATCTCATCCCCCAGGCTGTCTACCTTGAACAATGCTCTTCTGCCCAGCTGCAAGGCAGAGGTACCAGCTTCTCAAGTCAGACAAAGAACCAACTAATTTACAAACCAAGTCTCTGATTTACAAACGCTCTTCCTCACCCCTGCATCACTTCCCTACCGGGCAGGGAGCAGCAGCAGGCGCTCTGTCATGTGCTTGCAGGCAAGGTTTTAACTACCTGGGTAAGTGAGGATAAGGAGGTATCTTCAGGAAGCAAGGCCTAAAGGAATCATCCTATCATCCAGCCTGGTCTCCTGCACATCAAAGGCTAAATGACTGTGGATCTTCATCAGCTCTATCCAAGAAGATCAGTCTGGAAGGGAGGCTGACAAGTAGTCTGCACACTTTCTCACAACCCTGTACACTCTGATTATCAATAAAAATAGCAAATTCACAATTTTCAAGCCCTGGGTCATTACAGCTGTGTCGCTGTTGAAGTGCTGAGGAATTACAGATAGTTTTCCCATGAAAAATTAAAAAACCCCCAAACCCAACTGAGGTGCATTTTTAATATCCTTTTTACATTAGTCTACATTAGTTAAAGGCTGAAGACAAGTGCTGAAACAGTACGTGTGCAACACACAGCGTCTCCCCTGGGCCCCGAGCTCTCGCCCTGCCCGCATGAGCCGAGCCATCGGCCGAGCCAAGGCAGCTCACACTGCTCAGCCCTGTGAGCGGGACTCGCAGGGAAGCCCGGGCCAGCTCTGAAACCTTTGACATCAAGTTTGCTTAAGTCCATTATGAATATGAAGAGAAGCTGAACTTCAACCCAGGTTTTCAGCACCAAGAACACTTGGCAGTTTTCCCCTCTCTCAGCTGAGCTCTTTCTTCCCCCCTCTCGCACACGTGCTTTGGTAACAGCGATACGCTGGCTGCTCAGGAACCACATCTCTTGGAAGGTCAAACCCCACACGCCCTCCACTCACGTGCTGGTACCTCCCCACGATGTACAGATGTGTCTGACCATCAGGCTCAACCTGAATGTCCTTCCCCTTATCCCTGGTCTGACTCAGGTCCTTCCTTCTCAGTGATACCGTGAGTCAAACCAAAGCAGGAGGCAGCTGGAGCCCGGCCAGCCTGCATTCGATCTCTCACTCCGAGGGGACGTAAAACCAGCCGTCAAGTCTTTGAAACCTGTCCAACCCATGACAGTAGCATTTGTTAGACTACACAGCTTGTCTCCTGCCACCGATGACGCAAGACCCTTTCCCAGGCTCTCAGCAACCTGCACCTACGTACACATCAATACAGCATCTCTTCAGACCTCAACAGAATCTTTTCCTTGCCCCTAACTCTTAGAGGGATGTGATCAGTTAAAGACACTTTACAAATGACATTTCCTTAACTCTGTTGCCTAAATCATTTCCTGATGTGGGCCCCACATTACCACAGATAATCCTATGGATGACTCTCCGTCCTATTTAAAACATCTCTGGTAGCAGCAGCAAATGCTGCCATTAAAAGATACAGCTGGGAACAAGCTATTCAATTAAAATCCAATTTTAACACACCACAGAAAGTGGGAGTGAGAAGGAAGATGAAAACTAACCCTGCATGACTATATTTTTTCCAAGGACCACAGTTCTGGAAAACAAATCAGCTTATCAGGATCACGCACTGAGGCGCACGCTGTCCATGAGACAGGCGCACACCTCAGCGCTTTGGGGTCATGAGGTTTTTTGGGTAAAGCAGCAGCAGGCCCTTCCCCCCCTGCCCACCTATCCTGCCACCGGGGCTGCAGGGAGCTCCAGCAAGAAGCAACGAGCATCATTGGCAGAGCTCTGGCAACCACGGAAGAGCTGCTCTTCGCAGCGGTTGCACGAGATGTGGAGTTTGATGCTCCGAAAGCAGAGCTGCAAAGCAGTTCTCTTTACTAAGGCGGGAGATGATCTCAGCTGCAGCCACTGTCCTGCACTCTGACTGCGAGACCCAAGGCTGTGGCAGCCCCAGCCCTGCCCGAAAACCGATGTGAAAGCTCCGCACTCCCAGAGGACCAAGGTAGTAAGGGAATTTACTGGGTGCGATCATATAGCAGCAGTAATTGCAGCTCCTACCCTCTGCTCTTCTGAAGCTACATAATGAGGCCCAGAAGATCCTACCAAAAATTGGAACTGGAGGGTCCCCTGGGTCTCAGAACAGCCTCTTCAGGCAGAGAAATTGTGCGGCTGGCTGTAGAAGTCATAAAATATAAGACGAGCTTTCTGGCAGCAGCCTGAGTCAGAGGACAACCCTTGGGGCAGTCCTGAGTCTAAGATCCTCTGATGAGGAAGAAGCTGATGTATTGTGGACTGTCAAATCACCGGTGCTGGGGTCCAAGATGACAGTGACTGATTTTCTTTTTAATCATAAGCTGCAGTTGCCAGAATGACCCGTCACAGCCACAGCTCAGACAACATATCAAGCTCTGCTGGCATTGTGAGCTTCTTGCAGAAATGAGATGTGGTGCAAGTCAGAAGCTGGCACGCGTGCACTGCAAGGAACGCAAGCAACAGCAGCCAGCTTTAAAAGATCAAGCAGGTCCAGACACAAGGAAGCTGCTGAATAACCACCTTAGAAAGACACAAGGCAGAAGGCACCAGAACACACAGCGGGACAACCATCTGGTGAGCCTCTGTACCAGAGATCGTGGACCGTACGTGCAACAAAACTTTAGAAAAGTAACAATAAAATGTTAAAATGAAGCTAAAAGGAAGAGCAGGAAAAACAGCCAGAACAAACCCACCGCTGCTGTCTGTGCAGAGGAGCTTCCCACCACCCACCCAGTCGCTCACATGCTGCCCAGCACACACGGCGGGTGCTGAACATCCCTACAGGAACCCAGGGGTAGAGCCATTTCTGGCCCTGAGCTCCTGCTGCCTTCCAGCCCCCTCCAGCAGGGTTTGGGAGATCCCTCTAGAGAAGGACGTCTGCTTGGGGATGATCTGTGTTCTTTCAAGTTTTTCAGTTATAATCATCTATTTCACTCCAGTTTCTATTATTCGTTACACTAATTTACTTGTTTAAAGTCTCATTCAGATTGAAGTATGGAGACATGACAAATCTCACTCTTGCTTTCCAGCCCTGGGCACAGCACCAGGGCACTGTCCCCTTCCCATCTGCACCCTGGCTGGCACCTGCCAGCCCTGTGCACAACTCGAGGGTGGTGGGACAGTGCCTTGTCCTGGAGCTCTGCCCACATCCCCCAGTCCAACACAGAGCTCACAGCTGGGGATGGGGCTACAGATCTCTGCACTGTGGAGCTGGTGCTTCCCAAACCTGCTCCAAGACAAATCTTCCTAGAACTGGGTGGGAGTCTCTGCCTGCTCCTCCACAGCCCCAGGCCAGCTCCTTCCCTCCAGCCCTGGCACTTGGGACAACAGCTGCCTCTCCACCAGCTGGGCATCTCATGAAGATCTGCAAATATCATGAGCTTCTGGCTTTTTAGGTCTGTGCCCATGTGTGTGACTCCAGCACAACCCTTGGCTAGTAACTAACCTCCAGTGACTTAAGGTACTTTCTCAGAAACATCAGCTGAGTACGAGCCCTTTCAAACTATAAACTGCCCAGGTCCAGGACAACCTCACCTTTCTTCAGGGGGCCTGAATGGAAACCAGGAGGGCAGTGGCACCTCTTGCGGACACAGACACCCTCAACCCCGTAACCAAACGGCAGGGTCGCCCACTCAATTCCCCGCTAGCCAGCGTGACCCACGCCTCCCTCAAAACCAGCTACCCACCTGAGCCTCGAAATGCACCTGCCACTGAACTGGGGAACATGTGCACCTCCACTCGCGCCAGGGACAGACCTTCTGCTGTTCAGGGGACAGAGAGGTATGAAGGAGCCTCTCCAGCAACAGTAACAGTCAGCACCAGGGAGCTATGGCTTGGACAACTGAAAACAGCCTCAGAATCAAACTATAAAACCTCCCTTCACACTCAGGTATTGCCGCAAGGCCTGTGGTGGAAAATGTATTTCATCTGCAAGTTTGACAGCAAAGGGAGGAAAGATGTCCCACCCGACCCCGCGGTGGGTGATGTGCCTTCCCTCCTCTCCTGTCCCAGGAAAATGATCAGATCTACAGAGGCAGGAAAACATCCTGGATTTGACAGACATTTTTCACGACTGGGGCTATAGCTACTTTCACAGTGAACAGTGCAAAAGTTTCCAAATTGCACCCACATCGTTTCTTCTCAGGAGAAGACACGCTGTATGAACGGCAGAGCCTGGCAACCTCCCACCACTATGAGCCATTAAGAAGTTGAGCTCACCACTTACCAAAATCCTATGAAAACCCGACCTTCCCCTCCCTACACCTCACTCCCAGGTGGAGACCATTCACCTCAACTTTCAAGATACCTTCCCCTTGGTATTTTCTCTTAATGTTTCATGATTTGAGCTGTAATTACAGCTGTCATCACCTCCCTGAGGAACAGGAGCAAGACAATTAGGCTCAGACTTCTCAGAGCTCACAGATGCATCCCGGGTTACACGTCCAGGCTTCTCCTGTCCAAGCACATGGTGTGCGTAAACCAAAAACTTAACCAAAACCCCACTAATTACCTCCATTTTCAACTAAGATACAAATGCTAGGAGAAAAAAAAAAAAGCATAAAGGCCAGGCCAGCTAACAAGAAGAGCTGGAATAACTAAGAAAGAAGCAAAACATTAAAATTTAATGCCTGAATATAAAATAAATAAATAGCAATTACTTCACAACCAAGAATAGCCAAGATCTTAGACAGGTTTGTTATCAGATATTCCCAACCACCCATCAGCTCTGGAATTGTATTGGGTACAGAACAGTAAATACAGCACTCGGATTAAAAAAGGGCTGCGGAGCTGCTGCCGTGGGGTTTATGAGCTTTATCTTGCAACAGATGAAGCTGTAGGTATTGTGAAGGGAAGAATAATTAAAGACACAGCAATAAATGGAAACCAAGATAAAACACAGGGCAGATATACCAAAGACACGTGGTGCAGGGTAACCCAGTACCTTCCTTTACTGAAACAACTACCCCTTCCTCAGTATCGTGCCACGGAGAATTCGGCCAGCAGCGATGGGCACCAGCTAAGATTTTAAGAAGGCAGAAAACTAGGCCATGAGAAGATGACACCAACATCATTTAAAGTAAGTACTGCCCCAGAGGGAGGTTATTGGGAAAGGCCTCAGAAGTCATCTCGCTAACAAAGTTCACTGATGGCCTTGCTGCAAATCAGCAGAGAACACCGATACCTGAAATTAAATTGGGAAGCACATCCAACACTGTGGAAGACCAGAACATTACCCAAGAAGCCTAGAATAACAGCAAAGGAACTAAATCCAAGAATACAACAGGAAAACCCTGAACTTCTGCAGTAAATTGGCAGTTTACCAATCAGGAATTACAAAGGAGGAGACAGGCTGGTGCGCTCATTGGGATGGCAGAACCAAAGGGATGCAGCTGTGAAAGCGGTAAACGTGATCTTAACACGTTACTCGTGGTGTCTGCAGAGATAAGGACACAATAAACAACACGCTAACAGTGCTGCGAGGCCTCAGCTGGACCTGTGCGCACAACTGCGACCACGCTGCCCAAGTAGTAACTTGGCTGTGAACAGATGGAGGAGGCAGCTCGTGGAGCGACCCAAACAGCTCTCAGGAGGCCGTCCACACGCGTGGGGGGCACGCACGGTGGCACGGTGGCGGGAGGCAGGGACTCACCCTGTGGCAGCTGCCGGGCTGCAGACCACATCCCGGGGCAGTAGTTACGCCAATACTTAGAGAGACAGGCCTGCACCCACAGCAGAGGGGAGGAGTCCTAGCGACCCAGCAGTAACACTTCCAACGTGAGGTAACTCGGGCAAACCCAACTGTACAGATCAACTGCTCTGGCAGATTAACATTTCCACTTTGGACACCTTTTAGTAAACAGTGATGAGGCAGCTTTCAACCTCAGACACTTCTGCTCAAGACTATTAGAAGGTTCCTGTGGACTGAGCCAGGCAAGGCTTAAAAACTGCTCTGCAAAGTGTTTGGAGGGAAAGAGGCAACGAGCAGATTGCGAACCGCTGGAATCGGCCGCGTGCATGTTATACCACAGCGCCTAAAGCCAGCGTGTTGTCCTGTATATTTAACAAGTAAATATTTCTCTGTTTCCTCCAAGTTGAGCTTCTGGAAGACATCAGCCCAGCAGTCACCGAGCAAGCCTCAGGCTGCACTAACGCCAGTGCAATAACAGTTTATTGGTTTATAAGTTAACTTTCCTACTTTTCCCTGTTTATTTCTTTTGCTGTAAGATAAGCCAACAGGCCAAAGTGATTTTGCCATTTATTATGCAACTGTTTGTCAGTTAATATTTGTGTTCCAGTGAGGCAAGGATCAAATAGTGATGGCTCTGCAGCTGCCCTCCCTGCTCAACACTGGAGCAGAGTGGCTGCAGAGGGACCCCTGTCAAGGCACAGTGTGCCTGCGACACCCTCAACACTCTGTCTGTCTCCAGATGTCAATCCCTGCCCGTACACACTCTCACTGCTCAGGACCAGTACCCGCCAATGGACACCGCTCCACAGCCATAGAACCACACACACAGCTGAACAGAGACATCCTGAATTTAGCTCTGCTTCTTGCTCCAACCTCTCCTTCCGCAGGATGAGAATAATGGTGGCAATCTCTTCTGGCAGCAAGCAGAACTAAAAGGATTAATCTGCTATATCTCTGTAAAAGTACTTCAATAAGTAAGAGGGCCAACTGCTGAACAAGATTAGCAACAGAGTAGAGCAAACTATAATAAGCAATAGGGACCGCTACAAAAGCCTGCGCTCAGGTGTCACACCTGCCATCCCAGCATCCAGCACCCCAAAGCTCACACCTGCTGCTTTGCGCTCCTCTGATGTTCAAAAGGCATCAGATGTTGGCATTTCTTACCCCTCCTGCTCTCACCCATCCCGTGCCACTGCTGCCCTTCCTTCCAGTCTCAGCAAATCTGTTTTTGTTTTCTTATTTGCTAGAGTTTTTGAAAGAAGCTGGTATCACTGAAAGACTTCACTGACACTGAGCAGTTGGGTCCCTGGAGGTCCCCAGACAGGCTTCCTGGCAACATCATCCCTCAGCTCTGGTTACAGCCACCCATAGAGCAGCAAGTCTCCACAACAGGCAGCTGCCGCTTGTTCTGGCTCAGCACCGTAAACGGGACCACCTCCCTCAGGACAAGAGCCGGGCTGGGCAGGGAAGGGGGAACAGGCATGTCCAGAGCTTCCTGGCTGAGGAGGTGCATTCAACAGAGACAGCAGGTCCCTGTCTGAGAGGCAGCCAGCAAAGCCACACGATCCACCACACACTGGGAGCACAGGGCACGCACAGGGCACCCAGAGCACCTTGCCAACACCGGCTCCAGACTGAGCCCTGCTTCAGCAGGACTCTGAAGACAGCATTACACCTTCCCACTGCACCCCAGCTGCTGCCTGCACCCCTGTCCCCACGGGAGCTACAGGACGGCTGAACACGGACAGCTCTGTGCTTGCCATTTCACAGGCATTTGGTTGGGAACAACTTCCTCTCGTCAGGAGCAAGACGCCCTGGCGCAGCCCGTGCCCTCCTGCATGGCTGGTCTGGAAGCAGATGCTGCCTGGGCTCCAGAGCACAACAGTTCCTCTCCTCCGCTCCCTGCGGAGCCAGGACAGCTGCACATAGACTACACAAACTGCAAGCACAAAGCGACAGATTTATTTAAAACATGACCTGCAGTATGACCTAAATTTTACCTCTACGAAATGAAAATTCAAGTTCCGAGTGTCTTCCTCATGCATCACATTTTCTTTGTGTCCTCTTATATTTAGGGCACAGTTTCCTACCCTTGCTGAGAGGTTCAGTCACACAAGGGAAGCAGAAAGGGAACAGTGCACCAAAGAGCAACACCGACAGCCAGCAGACAGAATGTTTAAAATTGTTCGCCTGGCAACATATTAAACCAGCAAGAGCCACAACTGAAAACACCGAGGGCCAAGAAGAACACCCACTTGGGTCTTCTGACTCTCAACAGAGCAGCACCACCAGCATCTCATGCTCCTGGCTGAGGATGTCACCAGAACACAGACTACCCACTTTCTCCTTCTCCTGGATAGTCACATCAGTTCTCCAGCTCTGTCCTCATCCATCCTTTCTCCTTCATGCGTTAGTTCTCATTTTAGAGAGTTAAGGTCTTCAAAGAAATACCCCGGAAATTATTTTTCTCAAAAGTATTCCAGCAGCAGATTTCTTATAAGGTTTGTGTGGATGCAAGAAGGGCCCACCAGAGCTCAACTGTGCTCATCCCAGGAAAACAGGGCTGCAGGAATCCAGCTGCTCTGGCCCAGAGGTCCCAGGAGCTTCAAGCTAGCAGGATTCAGAATGGAAGGATCAGGCACCCGCATTCCCTCTTCCTTACAGAGAATGTGCCAGAAAAAGAAACGTATCTGCACAAAGTTACTCCCACGTGAGACCAGCTCTCTAGAGCCAAGGCCTCCCACTGTCCCATGGAGGCTGGTCCCTACCTGCTGGTCCCAGCAGAGCAAGGCCACACACAGGGGCAGACACCAGTCCCTCCTCCCATCCTGTGGGCCGGTGCGTTTGGGGAAGCAGCAGCAGCATCCCACCTGCAGCTCTGAGGCCGAGGGAAGGCGCAGGTGTGAAGGAGAGCCCAACAGTGGTTCAGCAGGAGCTGCACCTCTGGGAATGGATTCGATGTCAAGTGTCAGCAAGTAAATTGCTATTGGCTTCTCAATAAGCAGCAGTAGTGAGCTAAGTGTTTCCCTGTGTTGTGCAGGCTCTCTCCAACTCAATACAGCAGTATTGACAGCACAATCACAGGGTAATCCAGGCTCCACTAATATCTCAGCACTTCCTCATTGAAAATACACTTTCCACTTGGACACCAGCCCATTAGCCAGGCTCACGTCGCAGGCGTCCCCCGACCCAGCAGGACACACAGCAGCACAGCCCCAGCCCCCAGGGCACGGCCCAGAGGTTCACAGCAAAGGGGCTCCTTTTGCAATGAGAAATCGCCAATGGAAAAAGGATGAAAGGTAATCAAGAAGTCTTTATAACTTGAGTCTCTGTAGGTTCTGAAAAAAAATGGTATTTCCTTGCTAGACAACAGAGTTCATTCAGGGAATTAACTCTCCTCTTGCCCCTTACCCTCTGTCTGTCATCCTTCCTTCCTATCTTATCTCTAAACTTAGACCGCAGATTCCTCCAGGCAGAAGCCTCTCCTTTCATATACTGAAAACCAGAGACCTGCTCCCACACAGCACAAATACCTACACCCTGCTCCTGCACCACAGGACAGGGCTGCTCTGGCGGGTCGGTAACACTCCTCTGCTGCCAAAGACACCCTCTAACAGCTGACACCTGGGATGCCTTCGCCTGGAGGAAGCCTCCAGAGCTCTCTGGCAGCCCTCAGGATAGCACAACACAACTCAGTTGAACTGTCTCTGTCACTGCACACGCGTGTGCTCTTGCACTCATCTCTGATGTAAACGCTGATCCGGACAGCAAGGACTGCATGAAGGGCTCTCACTGAAAATTAGGCTGGTCGTTTGTTTTGGATCATGTAATAAAATCCGACAACTCCCAAATACATGGGAGAGCATTTCTTTTTGTCCTAATACAGCACTGTCACTCCTAAACCCCAAAACACAGCCAGAAGTGGACAAACATCCCTACTTTACATGCCACAGCTGTGTTCCGAGTTCAGTGCTGCTGAAAAACTAGGTCTGAAAGTACCATGAGATCTCAATCAAGGCAGCGCTTCACCCGCGACACCTGGACAGCAGTTTGCACCGCATCTCCCGGACTGACCCATCACATCACACAGCCCATTCCCAGCAAGGTTGTGCTCCTCTCCTAAGAACCCAAGCCATAACAGCAACTGGTAACCAGACACGAGCAGAGGTTGGTTGCAAGGCAGAAATCTTAAGGAGCGGCATCAGGATTTTCCCTAAAGCAGCTGCTCTAGAGCTGTAAGCAACACACAGGGCCCTGGGGAAGCTTTTAGGACACTCTGGCTTAAGCAGCCAGTGCCGCACACTGGGAAGTCCCAACATTTTCACTGGGGGACAGCGGGGGACACATCACTTCAAACCTGCTGGCAGGAGGAAGAGCCACCCACACCGCTGGGGCGTGTGGAGGAGCAGGAGGCAGAGGACAACAAACCAAGGTAAGTTTAAAACCATCAGGCTTTAATATAGTTAAGCACATACATCAAGAACACACAGTGTCTCAACCATTCATGATTTAGCTTCTTGCTCAACAAACATACCAGTTGCTCAACAAACATACCAGTCAGTTCAGCCAGGCAGAGCACACTGCATTAAATAACAAAAATGAGAGTTTGGTCATCTGCAGGTATCTACCGTTACCAGCAATGTGAAGACAAGACCAGAAGGTAAAAAGCAATGAAAAAGCCCCCTGAAGGATGCTCTTGGGCTGGACCAGTCACCTCCTGTGCTGCTGGGGCAGGTTCCTGAAGAGGCCCGCAGAGCCACCCACAACTCCCCGCTCCACGCTGAGCTGGCACAGGCACGTGGCTTCACCTTCTCCACATTCAGATGCTGCCTTCACAGGGAAAGCTGGTGCCTCACAGCATGCAGCAAAGGAACGGGACTGCAGGATGGGGCGATACAGTCAACTTAGCTTTAATCTGTTTGGGTAACAGTAACAGCAAAACCAGGAGACAGACACTTTGAGGAAAGGCAGACACGTGGCAGCACACCCAGGCTTTTCCTAAAGACCGTGCCATGGTGACTTCACTGCCATTGCTGCCATAGAAAACAAGTCAATCTAAGGATGCCTTTTACAACCGCAACCCAAGACACCTGGCACAATGACAGACCCTGAACCAAAACAACAAACATCTGTTGTGTCCCAGCACTGATGAGTAGCACCTTCTACCTCACCAAGGCCATAACAGCCTCAAGTAAGAGGGCAGTTAGTGAACACCCTCCAGCATGGCCATGCTAACATTAAACGGCCAGCATGGGGCTCTGACCAACCTGCTCTAGTTGAAGATGTCCCTGCCCACGGCAGGGGGGTTCGAAGTAGATGACCTTTAAGGTCCCTTCCAACACAAACCATTCCACGATTGTGAAGGCAAGGTCAGGGAGCCTTCTGAGGCAGGTAGGGAAGGTTATTTGGTCTGGAGGCAGAGAGAACAGATACCTGGTTAGGAAAAGGTTAAGGCTGCTTCAGCCTGCAATCTGATAAATGGCTCTGCAGAAAGCAGGTTCTCTCACTTTGAGATATGATGTCACTAACCTTTATTGATCCACAATCAGAGAACTTTGCTTATCTCTCTCCTGTGATATGCTGCCCTCCTGTACTCAACTAGTGTTTAATACACTGCTGGGCATCTCCCACTCTTTATGGCTCACACCACACCTCCACCAGGGACGATACTGTACAGGCTGTGCCAGCCGAGATGGCTTGAGGGATAAGACACAGGCAAGTATCCCCCCCCACCCCACCACCTCCTATGCTGGGAACCTGCCTTTCAGGGGAATATTACACAGCTGGAATACCTTGTGAAAAAAGGAGGCAAGCAGTGCAGATGTGGCCCAGCATGGTCTCACAGCTTCGTGAATGGTAGTGGATCTTCAGTCTGAACCCAAGGTGAGCACATGCCCTCTGAAGTTACTGTTCCCATGGGAGGTGTTTACTTTTACCCAACTTTTACTAGATTTCACAAAACCAACACTTCACTTTTACTCTCAACTTACTTTTTAATATTCGAGGTGAAACGTGAAGCTAGGTGACTAATACAAGAACTATAAATCAACCATTTACTCCTATGTGGCAGCAAAGCATTTGCTGTAGACTGTGCACCAAATCCAGGGGTTTTTTTTTTTGTTTCAAATATACTAGTGATGCTGGAAAACAGAGGAGGAGCCAGGTAGCAAAATCTATAACCTACACAATTAGACCAGCCATGTATACAGACAATGGAAGAGGAGCATCAGAGAGTCTCAACACTGGCAGGAATCAATCCTACACGCTGGTTTTCTGCTAGATAACTCACAAAGAAGCTGCCTATGAACTAAAGAGCAGCTCCCTGCGTGTGGCTGGGCAGGACAGCAGAGTCCCCAGGAGCAGCACCCACTCCCCAGAACCAGCTGTGACCCCCCCCCCCCCCCCCAGTCCCAGACAGAGTGGGATCAGACACCCTGGCAAGGGAGGTGCAGGAGGTGTGGAAAGACCTTTCCACAGCAAGCGTAAAAAACTCTCAGGTTACAAGAAATGAGAGCGTAAGGCAGAGGAAAGGCCGAGAGTAAGACAGAGGTTTTTAAAAGCAACTAATGGTACAAAGCAGCAAATAAAGCGCTCCTGCCTTATACCACCACAGTCCAAGTGACACTAGAAGGCAGCTCTCATTCAGACCTGGAAGCCTGGTGCCTCCGGCCACCCCTGAAGCTGAGAGGTTGCCCAGGCTCAAAGACAGACTGGAAGTGCTGGAGAGGTGCAGTAAAACATCTCACAGCTTACGTGAGCCTTTCCCTTTCAATGAATAATTGGTCTTGTAAAGCTTTGGAAGAGAAGAGACAGAGTGGTAAGTGTTCCAACATACAGATAATTGCTATAAAATAGCTGTGACTCATTTTACTCATTGTCCACCATACAAAAAATGTATCCTTGTACCATCACCGGACAAGGTTTAGGTGAGGAGTTAAGGTCTTCCTTCTGTTAACACCGAGGGACGAAGCACCAGCACAGGCTGTCCAGAGCAGGATCACAAGGAGAGTCACCTGCGGTCTCAGCAACAACACCCTCTTAGTAGGGCAGGAGTGCCCTCCCAGGCCTGTGCGTCCAGGACTCTATAAAATACACTACTGTGCTCACAGGACAGAGGAGAAAATGAGGAAGAAATGTCCACTTTGCACAGGTCAAATTACTACGCGTTACCGTTCTGATGCAGTCTAGTGATTCTTACAGTTTCTGACACACACTGAACTTTTTTTTTTTTTAATTAAAGGCCTTTTGAACCATGTGCTTCTTAAAATAGTAAATTGAAGCCTTCTCCAATTTGTGGAAATAAATTAGGAATGCTGTCTGAATTACCAACATCGGCAGAGAGCATAAAAATCCCAAACTTAGATTTCCTGCAAGTCAAGAGACATTTGAATTAGAGGTTTTGGACCATAATCCGTTAATATTCCTGCTCAGTCATTAAGTTCACATACAGAGCACTAAATATTTCAGGATCCAAAGAAGGAGCAATGCAAGGGCCAGTGGCTGAGTCGTACTCTGTCTCTTTGATAGCTAGAGAGAAATTGCTACTGACCCACCAGAAATACGCTTCAGCTGATCCCAATCCTAAAAGCAAACCTGGACAGACACAGCGGTGCTGCTAATGAATGGTTTTCATCCCAGTGCTGTCTCTCCCTGTCGAGTGCCATGCAATATTTATGATGGAAGTCACCCCGGGTAACTCCGCACTCTGCTGAGAGCTGCAGACAGCAGCTCCAGCCTTTGCCAACAGAAACGGGTGGAAAAACAAGCTGAATACCCACTCCACTATGCACACCAACTAAAAGGAGCAAGGGATTATCTGCCATCCGCAAAGCTCTGCAAAGCCTTTAGTCCATCCCTGGACTGCAGGGCCCCGAGCTGTGGCCACAACACTGGGTCCCCACAAAGCAGCAGGGAGATGCTCCCACCCAGGCCAGGAGATGCTCCCAGGGCTGCACTGCACGGGATCTGCTGGCCCATGCAGGAAGTCCCTGCAGGAGCACAACTGAAGGGCCAGACCCAGCCTGGCCCCGCAGGGTCTTCCCTGGGCACTGGTGCCTTTTTGGCTGCACCGCAGAGGCAGGGCAAGCATGCACCACTGCCAACGGCATCAAGAAATTACCTTAAAGCAATTACATCGGCATCTGGGGTGCAGAAATGCCCTTCCCTGTGCTGACCACAGGAAGAGGCTGCGGCACACTGCTGCCGGAGAACCCCTGTGCTGCTTCAGGCCAACTGCTACGGGGGTAACCGAGCGGTCACAAACTGCTGAAAAAAACTTCACATCTTCAGCTAGAAACAGAGCAAAAAAAAACCCCAAGCAAACCCTGAAAACTGATTTAGAAACAGTAAAGAAACCTTGTTCCAACCTGCCCTTGCCTCAGGCATTGGCATCATCAGGTGTGAACAGGATTCAAATATCTCAATACACAAAGAGTTGAGTCAACCTCAACCTTTTTAACATCATCTTTTTTGAGGATCTGGTCAAGACTGAAGATTTCCTTCAGCTTTCCCCCTGCTGCTGTTTCAGTAATGCCACATCTCTTCTAAGCAGGGGAGGCAGCCCGGTGCCTGAGGCCACTCCTCTTTACTTTCCCCATCGCTACCAGCACTGTATGTTGAGCTACTAGGAATTTGGAGAAAGCATTCAGACAGTTTGACTGCTCAGATGTTTCCTCCACGAAAAGGCTTTTGGTGTAAATATATCCTGCTGCAGCTCAGCAACTCCACTCCATTATGGATGGATCATAAGACTCAGCAAATCCCTGCCAAAACAGCAGCACTTGGAATAGTTACAACTTTTAATGTATATCCTATACAATAACTTCACAACAGCAGGGAAAGCACAATTCAGTGCAGCTAGCACAGGGGTGGCCAGATAAATACCTTCATTTCTGGGGAATACATCTTTCAGACATAAGCATGTCCCAGGGCAGTCTGAGGGGGCTGTTTCAGACCAGTCTCAGCTACTACTTCCTACCAAGGTATTTCTGGAAATGGGATCTGCCTCAAAACAGATGCTGACAGATGCCCAGCAGAAGAGATGTCACTGCCCAGAGCATTCCACACAAGCTTAGGATAATATATATATGTACCTACGGGCACATCTTCCACCTATCCAGCAGCTTTATAACAGCCAGTGCCTTCACTCCACTGAGTATAATGAAAGGAGAATGTGGTTTTTTGAAATCCCTTCACCACAGTATTGCTCCACCAACAACTTCAAGAGCTGAGTAGTCGTCTTCTCCAGCTACCAGACCACTCCATTCACGAATCACCAGAAACACCTCGACTTCAAGCCCCTGTAAACCCACGAACATGCTGCACTTGCAGCTGCTCCCCCACCCCAGCAAAAGCCCGAACTGAACCCAAGGGGCTGACAGAAACCCCCCGAGTGCCCACACTGCTCTGTGCATCGGGGCGATTCCGCAGGAGCCAGCTCTGCCCCAAGAGGCAGTCGGAAGGGGAAAGCTTTTTCTTTTCTTTATTTAAAAGGTGCTGCTGGAGGTAGAAACACATGAAAGTCTGTGTAGGACAAGGGAAGGAATTATCCCTCCCATTGATTTTCGCTCTGGGGTATTAGAAAGAACACAGCATTTATCTGGAGATTTCTTCCCAAAGCTAACTACAGACTTTCAAACGTAAATGAGACTTGAAAGGGGCTTATCGGGCAAGATCTGCTGAAACCTCCCTGGGACCGGGAGCCCCGGCGGGAGCTCTCTGATCCATGGCTCCTCGGACAGCCAAAAGCTCTGCTCCATCCCCTGCCTCCAAGGGCAGCCGAGGGGGCTCAGCCCAGAGAAGGCAGCGGAACAAGAGCCACAAGACAGCAGGTTCCCCACATCCCTCCTCTCCCTTCAGACCCGCCTGCCTCTGCCACAAGGACCCACAAGCCCCTTCCGCAGGGCTGTGACCCTGATGGCATCAGGAGGTGACAGCATCAGCCACCCTGTGCCATGGAAGGCAACCAGGGAGCTGGGGCAGAGCACCCCAGCTATGGTGGGACAGGAAATCACCACTCCTCCAAACCACCTCTGTTCTTCAGTAGCCAGGGCTACGCTCTGGGAGCCACAGCCAGATAACCCCGGCCTGGAGAAACCCTCGCACAGCGTTCCCGAACACAGACCCACCATACGGCCTCCCCGAGAGCCATCCCCGAGCCCCCTGTGCAGGCTCTGGCTGCCACGCTCAGCCCGGCTCGCTGAGAAAAACCTCTGAAGCCTCGTCCGCCATCCGCTGTCTTTCCCAGGTAGCTGGGAGGTTGTAATTGGTGAGGCAGGAGATTAGAAATATCGGCAGCCTCTAAGTAAGACTTTAATTTACTGGCAGATCAATAGCGCTAGGGTTATATTGGCAAAGTGTCTACAACTCTATTGACTCACGCAATTCCTCTTATCAATTTATCAGAAATCTGGAAGCCAGAAGATATTGTTTGAAGAAAAAAGGCAGCAGGAGTTTGAACACTTAGCATGGGCTGCCCAATCAGGCTCTCAGCGCTAAGCATTTTACAGCAGATGTATCTACTGCAAAGGAGGCTAATATATGATATGATTAAGAGCTAACTTGCCTCCTCACATGCCACACAGCCTTTTCAAGTTGCTTTTTTCCTTAGACCTTTGCACTGAGAAAGCCACTACAACAGACACAGTCCCACCGGCCCAAATGGAACAAGAAAAAGAAACATGTTTCACACCACAAGGTCCTAAATTCCAATCCTCCGGCCTGGACCATGCCCAGGTTGACCTCAGTTTCCTACAAAATCTTAGTTTTATGAAGCTAAAAGCCCACCACAGTGCCAGGAATCTGCACTTACACAGAAACTGAGAAGGTCTTCTACATCTTATTTCCCTCCCTCAAATGAAGAGTTCAAAGCACATGGGCCATTCCCTTTCTGATGGCCACAGCAGGCGTGCAGCAAACCCGCTGCTGTCCAATAGACCCATTCTGGGGGAGCAGAGGGCACAACAACCTGACTTCACCCCTGCTGCACAGCCGCCCCCCCCCAACTCCATCTGCTTGATCCCTGTCCCCCTGTGCTGGAGGCTCCGTCCCTCTGAGGGTGCCAGGCAGCGGGGCTCAGCGGGGGAGGGAGCAGCAGGATGGCCACCCCTTGACAGCCTGGGGCAGCTCTGGGGATCTTGTGAGGATCTTCTGGCCCCAGCCCAGCTGTCCCCTGCTGCAGCCACACCACCATGCAATGCCCCTCTCGACAAGCACTAGGTAGCAATGACCCTACAATAGCTCAAACATGAGATTGCACATGTGCTGTCTTCAAAATGAAACCCAAATTAAGCTTTGGGGTGCTATCGGCAGCAGGTGGGAACACGTGACACCCCATCTCCCTACTGAAGCACTATGGCAGGCAAAGCGAGCGTGTGGAGACCCCCACCGACCCCTCACTCTCCAGCCTCACCCCAACCAGAGCCCACAAACCCATCTCCCCGCAGTGGGGTGGAGCAGTGGGCAGGGTCCCAGAGCTGGAGCAGCAGCCCTTGCAGCCAGCCAACTCCACACCTCCTCCGCAGCATCAGAACAGAGCAGGAACCACCTGAAACCCCAGAGCTCCTCCTCTCCATCTACCCAGGGCCTCCTCATCCCATCCAGGCCACACTCTAGTCTGGAAGAGCAGTAGCCTGACACCACAAGGAGAGGCACTGAACAGGTCTGGAACCAAATGAAGCTACCAGATGCTACCCAGGGCACCTGCGGAGCTCTGCACACTGCTGGGAGGACCCAGCTCCGGGCACTCTGCCCTAGACTGGCCCCAGCCCTGCACTGTGCCCTGGCTGAGGCTCCGTGCTGCCTGGGGAAGCACACCCAGCCTCGGCTCCCTCTTCGAAAGGAACCAACTCAGCTGTAAATAAAGTCTCAACCAGATTGGAGACATCCCAACTGCTCAGTGGCTCTCTTCTTTTTAAATGCAGATTTGAACTTTTCACCCAGGGTCGGGCAGCAGGAGCTCAGCCTGGCCCCAGCAGGGACCAGGCGCCGGAGCCTGCTCTGCTCTGTCCCCGGTCCCCAGCAGCACAGACCCCACCGTCCCTGGTCCCCAGCAGCAGGACACACAGGGCCCGTGGCCTGCTGTTGCTACAGCAAAGCCCTGCAAAGCTGCTGATGCTGCCTGGCTGCACAGACCCCCCTCGCCCACAGCTTCACTGGGGGAGGTGATGCCAAGGGGAATGCGCTTTTTGAGAGCGCTGGCGGCAGGTCCTGCCTGTTCCAGTTTTAACTTAGCCAGGGGTTCCAAGCAGAAGTCAAAGAAAACGTCAGAGGAGTCCTACCCTGGAGGAAAACGGTCTCTTTCACTGCTGCTCTCACAGCTGAGCTAAACAAGACCACTGTAACCAGAGCACAGATTCAGCTTCCAGCCAACGCTTGTAGAGATGCCATCGCCCGGACTGCTGCTGCTCAAAGCTGCTGCTCAGGGAAGCACTTTACCAGCTCCTCTGGGGAGAAGTTTGAGATGTTCAGCTGCTCATTAAGGTAAACAGGTTATTTAGTCCTTTCCTCCAACAGGGAAGTATTTGGGGGGGGGGGGAAGAAGAGCAATCTGGTTGTAGTGACAGAACGTAAACTCTGTTCCCTGGGGTGACACTGGGCAAGGCTCTTACCCGCAGCGCCCAGCTGCGAGTGCTGCTCAGACCAAAGCCCCCGGTACTGCCTCTCCAACACCAGCAGTGCTGACATCATCCCACCATCCCACATCCTACCAACACAGAAGCCTCTGTCCCCACTCTGTCTGGTGCTGGCGCATCTCTCCAGGCAAAGCCTGGCGTCCCACCACAAGGACGCGGCCCTGCCAGCGATCCTGACCCCGCACAGAGCACGCGACAGGGTCCCGCCCGTACAGCTTCTGTTGTTTGCCACAGCCTGCATCCAACCAAGCACTTTGGGGAAGTCTTGAGCAAGTCAACCAGAAAGATCAATGAAGGGAAAGCCCTGGAAAGGCAGGCAGTGGGAGGAGTCATGAAGCAGCACCAGTAAGCTCTGGAATAACCTCCAGCATTGGCTATAGAATTGTTCAGGTTGGAAAGCACCAGCTCCTGGAGCCCACCCGCTCCCCCAGCACTGCCAGGGCACCACTGACCCATGGCCCTCAGCACCACAGCTCCAC
>JANIJG010012304.1:22697-39192 GCA_024611175.1 Megaceryle torquata
GGGGCTTGGAAACCCCTCCAGGGATCACAGGGACTCCACCCCTGCCCTGGGCAGCCTGGCACAGCCCTGGACAACCCCTGGGGGGAAGAAGCTGTTCCTCACATCCAACCTAACCCCCCCCCCCCCCAGGGCAACTTGAGGCCATTTCCTTTTATCATACTGCTTGTTACATGGGAGAAGATGCTTAGAGGATGCTCACGGGACAAAATCTCTCTGAACTTCTACGGTAAAACCTGTCTAAGACCTGGACTAAAAGATGCCTTCTCCATCGTGGAAACCTCCCTGAGGCCTCAGCACACCCAGACCGGGCCAGCAACTCCCACCTGGCACTTGGCACATCCCAGCCCACAAACCACCACCAGCATCAATGGGCTGGACCAAGAGAGCCTCTCACCAAAACCTTAAGGGTTAGAGGCCTCCAAGAATACGCTTCTACTTTTGTTATTCCAGATCCAAACACCTCCACCCAAGGACTGTCACAGGGGCAGGATGGAGGTACATGTCCAGGCTCCCCAGCAAAGCCCGGGGCAGGTGTTGCCCCAGCCCACCTCCCCAGAACCCTTCCCAGAGCAGGTC
Source organism: Megaceryle torquata (assembly GCA_024611175.1). Classification (NCBI taxonomy): domain Eukaryota; kingdom Metazoa; phylum Chordata; class Aves; order Coraciiformes; family Cerylidae; genus Megaceryle; species Megaceryle torquata. The sequence continues at coordinate 23,274 of JANIJG010012304.1, forward strand.
TAGAAGCAGAACAGCAGGGTCAGGGGAAGGCACCTGCCTGCCAACCCCCCCCAGCACCACTACAAGCAGCAGCAGTGACGTGCCACAGTGGATGAGCTTTAGAAAGCCACCCGTGACAAGTATGGCAGGAGAGTTTTGTGCACGAGGAATAATCGCCTCTCCCGGAGCTTTAATCATCAGGGTTGCTATGAGAAACTGACTTTTCTCCCCTTGGATTAATCAAAACCGTGTTATTCAGCGTGGCAGCAGGACAGGTCTGCAATTCCACGTCCCTTTGTCTTGCAGGGTGTGAAATGGAAGAATAAAAGTGAGAGCAGGGAAAAAACACATCTCCCAGGTTTAAAACCCAACAATGACAAACACCACTGGGTAGGAAAGAGTTTCTTCAACTGAGAGGGGCATTGGTCTGGGAAACCAAAATAAAGTACTCCCAACCCCCTCTGTTTCACTAGTGGTAGTGAAAATATCCAGCAATCAGGGCTCCAGAGTCTGGGAGAAGCCTCTTGACCAGCTAGCTACCACTTTTAGCAGCTTTCACATCAGGACACGGAGCTCTGCACTACCTGGGTACATCCCTCTTACAGCTGGATGCAATGCTTCCAAACTTACTCTATTCCACCTCAAATTCACACCTTCATCATCATGCAACTGGACACCAAGGCTCTTAACACAAGCAAACTGGAATGGGATGACGAGAGTCAATCTTGGGACAAAGGGTTACCAGCTTCCACGTGGGACCCAGCAGTCCCCAGGCTCAGACCAAAAGCTGTTTCCCTCCCACGAGCTAAATGGTACCTCAACATCTCATGTTCCAGTTAAGGCATTTTTTTTGTCCAAAGAACTTGCAAACTAAACAGCATGCACGCAGAAGACAGGGAAGTAAATAAAGGTAAGAGCCCAAAATACAAACTTTTGGAGTACCTGGTGCACAGGGACAGAGAATCACCCCTTCTCCAGAGAAGGGCTCCCTGCCCCAAACACTTGCACTTCAGACGAGCACTGCTCTCACCCAGGACAGTCAGTCCCCACCTTGAGCCATCCCAAGGGACTTGTACACAGGCTGCCAGAGCATGGAGCCTGTGGAAACGTGCCCTGGCCCCGAGGGAGGGCTGCGCGGCACAGGGCAAGCAGCTGGAGCCCTAGCAGGGACTTGTGGCAGCAGCAGGATCAAGCTCCTCCTGCAGAGGCCCGGCCTTCCTTCTAACAACAAAAGGGATAAAAAAAAAAAAAAAAAAAAGAAAAAAAAAAAAGGAGAGAAGAGTTCTGACTCAGTAACTGAGAAAAAAAGCCTTGGCTTGAGGGCAGGCAGGAGGAAGGGTGGGACAAGCACACAGGGTGGTGATAGTGTGAGATGCCTGCAGAAAAGCTGCCCAGGCTCCTCACGCCAGCCAGGAACCACAAGCCCTGGCACTGCCACGGTACCCAGAGCCACTGCTGCCCAGCCTCTTCCTCCAGCCCTGACCTTCCACTTCTGCCTCAAGGCAAGTAACTCATCCAACCTTCGACTCACACAGCTCTGACAAAAGCAAACACCTACGGGGACCACACAAATAAGATGGAATGGAAGATCAAAACGAGGAAAACCCTGGAGCCCAAGCAAGGACACAAAGATGGGGCTCCTGGGAAGGGAAGGAAATGCCTTCCCCTCCACAACAGCAAAAACCAAACCCCCAGCTGATGTCAAAGGCCAGCAATTCCTACTCCATCCTTGTCATGTACAGGTCACCAGACAGCCCCTTTGGAGCCTCTTGTCTGGTGAGAGTCATTCATCTGATTGCATCTAACATGCTCAATCTTGACATTAAAAAGCAAACACTTTGCATTTCCAAGACATAAAAAGTTGGGTTTGATTCTCCTCTGCAAAGCGGCAACCTCCAGAGCCAGGCAGCAAAACACCCCAAGCATCCAGCCACAACCACCTTGACCAGCTCTGGAAGACACCTTGAACAGCCGGCTTTCCTCTGGGGGTCACGATGGTCTCCAGACAGTTCACATATCTGGGTCTGAGCTCCCCAAAGCAAACCTGGAGCAGAGCACAGCACATCTCCTGTGTGCGCGCTGCTCCCAGAGCACCCAGTGACCCTCCATCCAGTGCCTCGGCATCACCCCTGGCACAGGCAGCGGGGTCCTGGCACTGGAGTGGGTGGAGCAGGTCGGACAACCGAAAAGGGGAGAATAGAGACCTTTTACTAAAACCCCAGGAAGCCAAGAGAAAAAGACACTGATTAAACTCAGCAGTAAGTTGTTAGTATTTGCATATAAATGCAGCCACAAATCACCACAAACAAGCCCAGCAGCGCGGGCAGCTCCAGCCTGGCCAGCCCTGGTGGGTCGGGAGCAAGGCAGGCTGCCAGCCCCTCCTGGGGAGGGCAGTGCAAAGGGGCCTTATCTCTGCAAACACTCCTACGACCAGCAGCAACAGAAGCCACAGGGATAAGGTCTCTTTCTGTATTACAAAACAAAGGAATGAGATAAATCCTTCAGTCCCACTCGAAAGCAAAATAAGAGCTGGCAAGAGAAAACCCGAAGTGGTGCCTGCCCAACGTGGCAGCCACGCTCCTCCTCGCCAGTGATGACAGCAGAGCGGGCGCCGCGGCCTCCCGGCCCTGATGGTGATGTCCCACCGAGAAAGAGGAGGTTGCAGCAGCCACCCCCAGCTCTCCACTCCTGCTGCAGTGGCCACGGCAGGTCCCTGGGCACCCACCACTCACAGACCCTCCATGGGTGAAGCACCTGGCTCGCGTCCGCTGGGTGCAACTGCTGCAGCCCTGTCTGGTGGAGCACAAGGCAAGCGGAAGAGGCAAATGTTCAGGAGAGCCTGGAGATGCAGAGGTTTGGCTCCTCGAGTCACCGCACAGCCGCAGGAGCCTTCACCTCCAAGCTCTCCCTCCAGGGAGGATGCAGAAGGCGACACGCACCATAAATAACAAACCGCACACCTGATGCGCCAGAGGAACATGCCCAAAAAGCGATAAAAACGACCCAAACAGAACACAATCCAGGGCTATTACTGCAGTTCAGCAAGTTCACCCTTCCCAAAGCCAGAACTAGAGCAGTTTGCTTTATCTCACTGTATTTCATCCCAGCTCGCCTCCTCGCTGATGAGGTTTTTGTCACTTTCTCTGGCAGCAGCAGAGGCTGCAGGTGCGCTCGGCAGAGCAGCCCAGCCAGACCCGACCCTCCCCAGAACATATGGCACGGACCGGGACCAAATCAGACCTCTTTGCATTTGCTTAATGAGTTGCTTACTAGCACAGAGGACTCAATATTACACAAAATTAGCATTCTTCCTTGCACATAAAGCCAAAATCTGCAATTCCACTCTTATGGGGTTCTGCTTGTTTCACCCTCCCCTTCCCCAACTGGCATCTTAGCCTTTAAAAGAAAACTACAGCAATCACCAGTTTACATCAAGGATTAAATAAAAATAAAATAAAAAATAAAAAAATCAAATTTCTAATCTTAAACAGGAAACTCTCCCTGGCAAGATCCCAAGAACCCTTCCACGATGACTTTTATTAAATGCAAGTTTCTCGTCACTGCAACTCTGAGCACAGACCGCCAGCTCTGGCAGAAAGCAAACAGACCCAGCCCCAACTCTGCAGAGCATCCTGGGGCCGCCTGCTCCCCCCAGGAGATACACGAAGCCTCCCTGCAAATGGGAAACAGTCATTAAACTACACCCAGGCAGGCATTTTCAAAACAGTGTTTGGAAATACATTACCTCCTCATCTGCAGTCAGGGAGCACGCCTGGCTTCTTAGAGAGGCCGCAGCATGACACATCTAAACAGGAGCCAAGTTTGAACCATCAAGCAAGACAAAAAGGATGAGCCTGCCCACCACAACAGAGAGCACACAACTGAAATGGCCTGAAAGAGAACTGAAGCTGAAATATTCTAGACTAGATTTTTTTTACCCCCAAACGCAAAGTTTCAAAACAGACATCATCAAAGAAATCACAACAGCTTCTAACAGCAATTCCCATTCTCATGTCCCTGCACCCTCTGATTCAGAAACCATCCTTCCTGTTCAAGCTCTCCAGCGTGTTTGCAGGATTAACTTTTATTTGTCCTGACTTGGAGGCCAGTTGCTAAGCTCACATTTTCACTCTGGGGTATGAATTTTTCCTTCACTAATGGCTTTTAAACCACTAAGAAATCATCAGTCTGTAGAAACAATCAGAATCTGGGGGCTCTACACAAGAATCACTCCTTAATGACCAGGAAAACAGGCGTCCATAGAGATGCCCTCAGCGGGAGGAGGAGAGAGAGGGCTGAAGTGATGGGAAGCTGAGCTAAAGGGGGTACCGACACAGCAGCTGATGGCGGTAACTGAGTGCAACAACCCACCCGGACAACCGGCACCAGGCGAAGGAGCTGCAGCGCAACACGGCGCGCAGGCAAGCGTGCCCGCACGGCAGGGCTGGACCACTCCACCCCTGCCAGAAACGTCCGGCAAACCTGGCCGAGCTTTCTCACGCGGGTCGGCCTTATCACGCAAGTTCAGCTTTGGGTCGATAAACCCCACGCTCCACTATGGGCAGCTGGAAAGGGGCAGCAGCCCCACCGGTCTGACCTCTGCTGCCCAGCTCGCACAAGCGACGAGCGGTGGGCTGGGCACGCGGCACCGTGCCGGAGCCACGCGGGCCAGTGCTTGGCACCCAGGCAGGGCCTCCAGCGGAGCCCTGCCGCTCAGCCGTGGATGGACCTCGCCGTTGCGAAACACACATCGCTCTCAAACACAGCACGGGTACTGTGGGAACGCAGCTGACGTCCGGGAGCCAAGCCCAGAAGAGCCCGCCATCGGGGAAAAGCATGCTGCACGTGCTGAACAGGCCCTCCCCTTCACCAGTGCCTGTGCACCTCTCCCCATCCCCTCCGCCACCATCAGTCACATTCCAGACCTTTATAATGATAGTGGAGACACGAAAGAGACTCCTTCTAAATGTTATTATGCAATTGCTTAAAAACAACATCAGTTTTAAAACCTGCAGCAAATATTTGTTTTAGAACTGCAAAGAACACTGAACAGAGGAGAGAAGAGATGGAGACACCCATGGATGAACCTCTCAGAGAAGAGGAGACAGCTCCCTCAGAATAACTTTGGGCAGCCCTGCTGCAGAGGACCAGGGAGGGCAAAGGTGTTTATTTCAGAGGGTGCACAGAAGCACAGCAACAGAAGTAGAGCAGACTAAAGAGCCGCTCCGCGTGCCTGCCCCAGCAGGGGAGGGAGGTTTGGTCCCCACAGCACAAACCCACAGCAGGGGCCAGACCCATGCAGGTGCAGGGAACCCAGCAGTGCTGGGGACAAGGTGCCAGGATGCAGATGGCCCCAGCTGCTCAGCCGGCAGCCCGTGGGCAGAATTGAGCAATTCCCACCACTGGCCCCAAGCAGAAGCACCAGCTCCCAGCACTGGAGCTCCCAAAAGGAGAAGGACACTCAGAAGCAGCCAAGGGCAATGCAGGGACTGGTTCCTCCTTCCAAAGCAGGAGGACAGAGCTGCTGCACAGCCAGTTACACAGAGATTCTTTTAAGTTTAACCATTTTGTACGCCTGATAAAAATACAAGAAAATACTAATAAAATAAATAATAATAATAAAACACTGAAAGCAGTGCCTTCCTCTATAGCAGCCCTGCACCAATCACATGCTTAGGCCGTAACTCAACACACGCTCTAAGCTCCAGGGCAGCACAACGAGCAGCCCCTGCCATCACTCCATGGAGAAGGTCCCTCCTTCCTCCTCCGCACTCTCCGTCTCTGCTTCAGCACACTCCTTTCTGCAGCAACAGACTGTATCACACAATTATTTCAAATTAAAGGGAGGTCATTAAAAAAAAAATTTTTTTTTGAGGAAGTTTGGTGTTGTTTTAGTTTTGTTTTTTTTTTCCTTTGGCAGAGTTTCTCTAAGCCAGGTCCCTTCCCTAAAATACTTCCCTATGTCACTGCACCAAAGCTCTGTGCCAGCAAAAAGAAAAAGCATCCAAGGTAAGACTGCCCTTCGCAGCTGTATGGACATGCACAGCAACAGCCTCAGCACCACCCCTACTGTCCTGCCTCCTCTTCCTCCTGCACGGCTCCACAGGCAGTGCCGAGCCCTCTCCCCACTTCACTTGCCAGGAGCCCGTATACACCAGTAAACAGCAGAAACTCGGCCTGGGAACACAGCTCCATTTGCTCACCGCAGCATAAACCTGCTTGTGGACATTCCTGTTTTGGTTTGAAATCAACCAGCTTTGGTGCAGCTTGTAACTGTTTCCAATTCAATTAAGCCAAACTAAAATAAACCATTCTTGAACTGAAAATAATGTCCACAGGGCATTCTAATGTGTAAGTAAATCCTTTGAAAAAATAATAATAAATCAATGCAAACTTTTCTAAGTAGGAAGGGTTGCTGGTAAGCAGAGGGTATTTGTTACGAAAGTCTTTGAAACAGTCAGAATTAGAAACCAAGCACAGCTTTCTCCATGACGCCTTTCAGAGCTGCACTGCATTGTTTACTTAAGACAGTTAAAAGGATATCACCAGCGTGAAATGAAGTCAACTTCAAAGTCACACAGTTTCAAGTCCTAAACATGCCACAGCAATCTCATTTTAGGAAAACACTCTATTTTTGTTAAGTGTTTCTCTTCCTCTGCTGTGCAAGAGGCTCATACAAGGAAGAAGGAACCTTAAAAAAAAAAAAAAAAAAAAAAAGGCAAAAAAACTTCTTACACTCAATGCACAATGCAAACAGCAAAGAACAAACCCTCTGTCCTTTCTGCTGCAGTAGCCAAAGTAGCTGCTTCTACCAAAAGAAGCCTTATTTTATCATTATCTTCTCCTTTTGTGAACGATCTGCACCGCAAGGCTCTCAGCCCTCTCTCATCCCCGGCTGTTGGGAAGGCAGGAGTGGTTACAAACATCATCTGTGCAGCTCAGGACCACCCTGGGACCCTCCCACCAGACCCATCAGGTCCTCTGTGGGTGACCTGGAGAAGAGGTGGGAGGAGGGCTGCCCCTGTCTCAATCACACCCTCTCCTTGCCCATTTTGCCATCAGAGGGCCGGCTTCAGATCCCCTCCCCTGCCAAGAGCCGCCTGGGTCAGGCACGGGGACGAGCATCACTCAGGACTGTTGGCAGGTGCTGAACCATGCAGCACCCAGCAGCGGTAACAAGGAGAGTGGGCCTCCCGATGAAGGTGAATTTCAACAGGAGTTGAGAAAGCACCTGCTCCACAATCCAGCAAGGCCTCCAACAAGATAGAGAAACAGCTTCTAATAACCCAAATATGTCGGACGGGGAAAGCTGCAACAAAACACCATCTTCACCTCTTGGCACGCCATGGTTAAATGAAGTCTGAAGCAGTTTTGTTTCCCCATCTTTTTTATGAATTTTAAAATGCAGAAGACCCACTGGGCACCATCAGTAGTAAAATCCCAAGGTTCTCCTGGACACTTCTCTCACCCATATTCTCCTGGTCCCAGTGCTAGAGAACTTCAGTGGGGTGACCCAATCACCACGGCCCATCCATGGAGCCCCCAGCAGCAGCCTCCCTCCCCAGGGGCTCCCACCACCCTCGCCAGCTCCAGCTGAAGAGGCACAGCACACGTTCAGCAGCGCAGAAGAACTACACTCGCAAACATCCTGCTGGCCAGTTCGTTTCTATTTAGATGGCAACTAAACCTCTGAAGGTCCAAAGCCTCTGTGAAGCTCTGCGAGGGACCCAGCTCCTCCAGCAAAGGCCTAGGCAGGCAGTAAGGAGGGAGCTGGATCACTCCTGCTCTTTGCTTTCTGTAACTAACTGCACTGGGGTATTCCCCTTCTGGCCTCAGCGACTCAGCAGACTGTGCCACCGCACCGTCCCGGCCCTGGCATACCACAACAGGCCCAGCTGTGCTTTCAGCAGAGTACGGATCTCAGCAGACAGCTCTATTGTGCTGAAGACCAGTGACAGGGACACCACAGATCTCCAGAGGATGGCCAGTGCTTCTTGCGGAATCTCATCAAAAGCATCTTACTATTCATTGCTACTTCAAGGGCTTCACCCCCAGAAGCAAGAAGGGGCTGAGAAAAAGATGGCTGGAGGAAGAAAATACAGAGTCCTGACATCCATCTCCCACCTGAGGTAACCAACGTTTCACAGCCCAGCGGCCACTCGGCCTAAGCGTAAGGACGTCTCTACTCCAGAGAGCACCTGTCAACCTCCGGCACGCAAAGCGGCGCTGCTCAGAGAAGCGTCAGTGAGCGAGCGGTTGGTTGGACGCTTCCAATTGCATTGCCATCAGCAGGAGGACCTTACAGGGGGCTTCTGGCAAGCAGGTCTGCAGGCCTGGATACAGCTGGGAGGTTTCTAGGGCAGAGAATCCAGTTGTGCTACCCCTACCATGCAGCTGACCTCAGCGAGCGTGCTGCGCAGAGCAGAGCTCAGCCCTCCTCCTGCTCCGTGCACTTTGAGCAATCCCCAGGGTGCTTCCAGAGCTTGGCTCAGTTGCTCAAACATCTGCAGTTCCAGGTGAAACTGCTGCAAGCCTGCCATGAAGGGAGCTTTTCACACAAGGCTGTGCTGGCACCAGACCCACCACCTGGGGAATTTCTAGGATCTCATGCAAACCTCCAGGACTTCCACACCGCTCAAAATAAAGAGGAAACAGGGCAGAGGCTGATTAAAATAAGGCAAACAAGGAAAAAACCTGTGGCAGCTCTTTCAGACAGACGCTGCTATTGGCCAAGTAACTGCTTTCCGAAATAGCGGAGCGGCGTGAGATGCTGACCACCCTCCCAGGGCCAGGCAACCCACGCCGGCACGCAGCACACGTCCCTCTCTGCACACAACGGTGTGACAAGCAAAGGGCACAGGCTGGCAGCAATGCCTGCTGCACCTCCTCTCCCCTCCGAGAGACACGCAGCATATCCACAGAAGTCATCCTGCTGGTCCTCCTCCAGCATCAGCCCATCACGAGGCAGAGCTTGTTTCCCTTCCACCATCCATACTCCTTGGCCAGTAATGGAGCCCAAACACTGGCAGACTCCTCCACGCCACCTCTCCCTCAGGCCACGCTGCAGAGCCAACATGATGCCTACAAGTGCTCATCCTGAAGATCAGGATGGAGTTCAAATCATACTCCTGCCCACACCTTCACGTGTGACTCTGCTCAGACTTGGACTGTCTAAGCCTACAAACCATGGCTGACACAACCAGACTTCCTCCACACTAGTGCTCTGTGTTCCAGAAAGCAGCAAAACCAGGAGGGATGTTACAAACCAACCAGCCCCTTTTCTCTAGTACCAGAGAACAGGCCTCCAGTTTGACCTAGGTGCCAAGAGGTGCCAGTCCACAACGGGAACCCCTCTGCTGCCCAGCTGCCACCATCATGGTGGGTCCCCCCAACTCCACCAAGCAAGCAGAGCTGGCACTCATCACACAACAGCCCAGTGATAAAACTGGTTCAGTCACGGAGATTCACCTCTCTCCTCCTCCCCAACCCTAATAAAGGTCAACCGAAGCAGGAGCGGCAACGACCAGCACAAGGCCTGAGACCAACGCCAGCAGTGCCTGCAGCGTGACGGCAGAGAACAGGACCCTGCCACACCGTCCAGAAGCGTGGTCACTTGTCTCATGCACAGGTACCACATGATGCTCAGCCCAATGGGTTCCAACCTGTCACGTTACCACAAAGGTGTTGTTACCCCAGCAGCCTCCCTCCTCTCTGCGGTGCCGAAACAAAATTCCCCCAGCACATGCAAAGTGCTGGGAAAACAAGGAAGGGCCGCAGCAGGAGTTACTTCATCCGCGACATGGACGCAGGAGGGGAGGACATCCTTCCCTGAGGACTCCAGTGCCATCGTGGTCCAAGCACTGCAGCCCCAGATGGGAAGGTGTCTGTGTACCAGAAAGCATGGGAACAGAGTGTAACAGCTCATGACTTATCTGGGAGGGGAGGGAAAAACTGAGAAAGTAACAGAATTTAAGGATGTAACAATGCTCTGGGAATTTAAGACATTATGATTTTTCATAATTAACTCCTGCTCAGTCTCCGCATGTGAACGACGTATTATCCTGTTTCATACTCCAGCTGAGGCAAACATTTGGTGGCTTGCCCAAAGTCAGCGTCAGAGCTAAAACAGATCTTTTGACTTCCAAACAAGCTCACAGTGTTAAGCTGCTTTTAACTGTCTCTACGGAAGATGAAAAACAGCAAGAAGAAAGGAACTGTGGAAGGAAGTATGTACGACTAAAAGGGACAAAATTAACAGGAGAAAAATTAAAGAGGAAAAAGTCAGGCTCTGACATCTGAAGGAGCTTTCCAGGAGCAAACACCCGGGTGCGGCAGAGCTGTCTCCCAAAGGAAAGGCTGGAGCTCCTGCTCCTCCAGGCCAGAGGCAAACTCACCAACTGCAGCACCCTGGGGTCACGGCCAGCCCCACCAGCCCTGGTGGGACTCACCGGGCCGGGCCCAGCACCACACTGGGCACCTGTCTACCCCTCATGCCCACTGCGCTGGGCAGTGGAGCCCAGCTCCTGGCCGTGGCGGTGCCAGCTCAGCCCCACTCCTGTGCGTTGCTGCGTGTAAATCACACCAGCTCCGGGTCTGCGGCCTGCACCGCGCCGGGGGCCGGGGGCACCTCGCATTAGCCGCCAACAAAGCAGAAGGTTAATTTGAAGCTGGCAGCCCCGCTGCTGTGCGTTGTCTCTCCTCACCCTCCCTCCTCGCTCTCTTTCTGTGCAAAGCCTGACATCTACAGTTCTGTCTGGCACAGTCAGGGGCTGCTGATGGGAACCGCGCAAGGACAGCAGGGACGTGTGGCCAGTCACCCTCTGCTCCTCCGGGCAGCCCATGGCCGCTCGCAGGGTTTCACTGGCCCACAGGCCAGCAGCACAAAGCAACCCCAGCCCAGCCAGGGGACGTGCGCTGGCAGCAAAGACCACCCAGTGACACTGCCTGGCTGTACCGCTCCTCAGCGGGCACCAAGGCATCAGTGGCCACCACACACTGCTCGAGCTCAGCCCTAGACCACCCTCCTGCTGCTGTGCGCTGACATCCAACGCTGTCAAACAGAGTAGACCTACAGAGAGCTACAGCCTCGCGGCATCACCTCTGCAGCTGCACTGCAGAACCTACTGAACCTACTGCACCCCAGCTCTTCAGGGGCAGCCTTTCTGCTCTGCCTCCTGAGGTGGCCAAAGCTCTGTGCACCAGCTTCTGCAACACAAGAGGTACAGGTGAAACACAAGCTGGTGTGCACGGCCAGAATCCAGGACATCTTCACACCACAGGAGCAGCTCTGGTGAGCAGATGGTGCAGCTCTGTGCTTCATGCACGCCCCTGCTCAGTCCTCTGAGCCAACCTCCAGGCCTGCCAGCAGCATTCTCCCATTACACTGTATCTCACCAAAAATACCTTGGTGAAGCATCTCCAGATTCTGCATCCTCTGAAACAATGTGCACCTGAGTGAAACACTCAGCCCGAACAACATGCACCTGACTGCAACTCAGCCGGCTGTGCCTCTGCACCCCCCTCACTGCCTCCTTCTCTCCACTCTGTTACAATATGAAGCAAAGACCAAAAAAAAACTCCGAGCCTGTCAACAGACGTCACAGACATTCAGGAAACCCAGGAACCCAACCTAGCAGGATCAAGCACATCATCATGATGTTACTATCAACATTTAAGTACGTGCTCTGAATTCCACAGTGAGCCTCAGCCTGTCTGCACAAGGCATCCGGTGGCAGCGTGGCAAAAAGAGGGTTAAAACTCCCGCTACCCAACCAAGCCAACCAGCCATTTTGGAGCTGGGCTACCACCAGCCTCGGAAACGCGGCTGCGACTCCCAGGAAACGCGAGGCAGGACGCAGGGTGTTTCGCTGCCGGGGACCTGAGGGGTCAGGAGCAGCTCCCAGAGCACGCCTGCTCCCATCCTCCCCGAGGAGGGACTGGCTCTCCAGCAAGCACGCTTGGGCCATCAAAATAAACATTTACTGAGAGCTAACGTGTTACAGGCCCTGCAGGCTCCACTTTCCCAGATACTAGGGCTGGGGGAGGATGGGAGAAAACCTTTCACCAGCACTGCCATGCACATCGCCTGCTCCAGCATCACCGCTGAGCAAAGGAGCCCAAGTGGCTCAGCCCTCTCAGTATTTAAGACCCAAAAGCCCAGGCACTCTCCTGCTCCCCAGCAACGTGCACCATGCAATTCAAAACACTGGGAAATGTTTGTTTTCCAAGAGAAAAAAAAAAAATATTGCTGCTCTGCTTTGCCTTTTATTAGCAAGAGGCATGTTTGGCACTTGTGACATAATGAAATTACAATCAACAGCTAAGTGTCTTTCTCCCAGCAGCAAACTCAAGGGCAAAACAGGGTGGCTGCAGCCTGCCAGTGGCAAGGCTCCTTGGCACCCAGACCACCCCACCACCCTTTCAACTGGGCAGGCAGGCTCAGCCCTGTGCAGCTGGGACCCCGGGCCCCTCCTTGGCAGCTTCCAGGACCCCTCAGCTGCATCCAGCGTAGCTGCTGGCGCAGGTCTCCCTTCCCAACACCCCCAACTGAAAAATAATTTCAGATGGGAATGAACTTGAAACTGTATTTACAGTCCACCTCTGGCAGCACACAGAGCGCACACCTGGCGCAGAATACCACCGCTCTCCGGCCGGCGTTGCTGTGGAGATGAACACCCACCTCCCGCACCGACAGATGGACACGTCTGTCCGGTGGAGCCAACGAGGAAGTGCTGGAAAGCGCTGGCTCCTCACCGGCGTGGTGGGACCCGAGCGAGACCAGCAGCCTCTGCAAGGGGAAGGAGAAACACTGCGGTGAGCGGGCTGGTGTGGCCCAAGCACGCTGGGGTTTCCAGGTCCAGTGGGATCCCCCCAGCCCAGCGGCAAGAACAGCAGCCTCGCCAGCTGCCAGCAGCCAGGGAAGCCCGACTCATCCACCGTGTTTTTTTTCAAACTAGCTGGAATTTATCTGTTTCTCCAATCCCTGCCTACACACAGACCCAACCTCAGGAGCAAACAAAAATGCATGAATCGCAGATCAGAGACAAAGCAGGAGGCGGGACGGGCAGCCCTGCTGCCTCCTGCCCTCACCTCACCCCACGGTGCGAGGCGGTTATATTTAGGTACCGCCACGGTCTGCGGTGCCGCGGCCCCCCTCGGGCACGGCACAGAATGCAGATTTTCCAGACAACAGACCACAACAGCTCCGTCAAAACCATTAGAGGCTGCAGCGCCCAGGCCTGCGCACAGATGTTTTGATTCCCACTCTCCTGCCACGACAGCCCTCGACAGCCCCATCGCTGCCACGCGCTGGACACCCGGCCCCGATTTCAGCTGGGAAGGGGAGGGAGGAAGGGAGGAGGGAAGCACAGCCCTGCTCCCCAGGGAGGAGATCCTCTACCCGGTCTCCCCTTGCCTCCCCGAGGACCCCGGGCCAGCCTCCCCTAGGGGCTCCCAAGAGGATCTGGGGGGGGACGCCCCATCATGACAAAACAGAGGCCGTGCAGAGGGAACCGCCCTCACAGGCACCTCACTCTGGCCCCAGGGACCTCTCCCAAGTGGAAGTCCCCACGGGTGGGTGGTCGCAAGAGATCGTGAGGCTGAGGCCGTCCCGCGAGCGACACAAGGGTCCCGCACACGGCCAGGCTGGGGGGAGCACACGGGACCTGGCTTTGTCCATGGCTCACCTCTCCCTCTGGCACATGGCCACCGAAACCACACAAAAGCCAAACCTTGGGCACACTCTGGCGAGGAGAAGCAGGGAGCCATGAAACACTCAGCCTCTTCCCAGCCCGTCCCTCCTGAACCGCACCGATCGCTACAGCGCAAACAGACCTCCAGTTCTGGCACTGCAGCAGGGCCGGCACGCGAACCACCGCCGCCGGCGGCACCACCACCGAGAAGATGGTTGCCAAAAACTCTCCCACCGCAGAACGAAAGAGTCTAACACCCGTGGGGGAAACTCTGACGCAAGGGAGTCAAGCCCCAGCAGAACACAGCGTGTGAATAAAGTTGATGTAAAAGCCCGCTAGTTCTTTTTCAGCGTCTCCATGCAATATTTTTTATTATTAGTAGTATTACTGTTATTATTTTGGAAGGCGGAAGGAAGCGCTAACGGGGGGCTAACGCAGCCAGCCATATGTCCATCGGTTTGGGATTTAGCGATCCCCGCTGAAGCTGTTCAACTGCCGGCCAAACCCAAAGTAAATCTGCTCCTCGAGCTGCTCCCGGTCTCCGGCACAACACCGACGGGAGCCGGGGCGGGGGTCATAACAGCGAGATGAAGGAGGGACACGCGCCTCTGCTTTTGTCAAAGCGGCTGCTGCCGGGCCCTGGTTTGACAGCAGCCGCGAGAAGGCCAGGCGAAGGTGCGGGGCACGCGGGGCCACCCGCCCGAGCTGTACCTTGGCTCGGTCCTGCGGGAACAAAAGGCAGCGGCGGGTGGGAGGGAGGGAGGGTACAGGGGCTCCAGCGGCCGAGGGCCAGCGCCGCTGCAAGCGGAATCGTTGCCGCGCGGGAGACAGGCTGGAGCGAACGTCCTGCTGCCCCCTCCTCCCAAAATGACCGTGATTAAAAAGAAAACGGGGGGGTGGGGGGGAGATAAAAATACAAATACAGCAAAGCAAGCTCTGCGTCCAAATGCCGAGTTTCTCTCCCCTCTAATAAGCCTTTTCTTTGCTTTTGTTCCTGGCCGAAGGCAGCCTGCAGAGCGGGACTCGGGTGGGAGGGAGGCTTGGGAAGCCGGCTCCCTGCACCGAGGCCGGTGGAGGAGGAAAGCCCTTGGCTGGGAGGCCAAGCAGGAGCCCCGGCGAGCCCCAGGCCTGGCGGCGGGGCCATCGCCGCACAGCGGCCGGGAGCCCGGGTGGCCCCGTGGGGGCTGCCGCGGGTCGGGGGCCCAGGACCCCCCGCTCCGCCGCCGCCCCCAGCCTCTGCCAGGGCTGCAGCCGAATAGCCACGCTCCGTCTTGCGTTTAATGCCGGACCAGACAGTGCTCCCTAATGAGGGAGCATTACAATCAGCTTGTAATGCTGAATTTTTAATGCTGCCGAGGGCTCTGTTACATAATAAAGGGGGAAACGGGAGCAGAGGGCGGCCGGTGGGGCGGCCGATCCCCCGGCCCAGTGCAGGTGGCCGCCCTCGGCCCACCGGCCGCCCTCGCGCCCCCTGACCCGCCGCTTACCGCCAGCGCCGCGGGACGGGCCGCGCACAGCACCCATCGGAGCTCCTGCCCGGCCGGGAGGGTGCCGCGAACTTTCCTCAAGTGCGTGGAGGGGTGATGGCAAAGCGCTCGCGCTCCTCTCCGCCGGAGCTCGGCCGGGAAATGATTTAAAAGCAAAGTTCACGAGCATGTTAGCTGCATGCTCTCGTATGTTCCCGCACATGCAGTCTGCGCTGCTCCTCTCGGTAATACCCTAAGACTGTAAATCTATAACCGCTGCAATGATTTAGTGATTAAAAACATGATAACATATTGTGTAACTGCAAACCACAGAATCCCTGCCAACTCTCCTCCAAGATACAGGAACAAAAATACAGAAAATGTGTTGCTCGCAGCAGTCTTCCTCAACTCAACGGAAAGATTTTAATAATAATAATAATAATAATGAAAAAAAAAACAACACCCTCGACATCAGAAAAAGGCTGGATACAATGCGAGGCTGGAAAAAAAATTTAAAAGACAGAGTTTTAAATACGATTCTTGCTCTAACAAATTACAATCTAAACATGCCTCTCTTTTTTTTCCTCTTTTTAAGTTTGTCGTAACTGGAATAACTGGTCTTGTGTGATGTCTTGCATATTCAAAGTGCTTTGTAATAGGATACAGAGACCAAACCTTATTTGCCTAAACTCAATGGGTTTTATTTTTTCCCCTCTTCCCAACCCCCCCCCCATTTTCTTTTCCTTTTATTTTCCCCCCTCCCCCCCCCTTCTCCCCAATCAG